>JALLBE010000923.1:0-12648 GCA_036939795.1 Thalassiosira mediterranea
GCATCAGCATCAATGATACATAGGTAGTATTAGTATCATCCTGTATGAACAAACCTTTTCAGTTTCAAATGAAAAGGCATCTCCGGCCTGCAACTTATCTGAATACCCCATCGTGTGTACCATATTGCGATTGTTCCCCAGCTGGCCTGAGCTTCACCCCAGAGATAAATAGAGATGGATGTGGGGCAACTAAATTTCCCAGTTGTCAGTTGGATCTTGAGCGAATGGGAAAGCATGAGAGCGCTTCACGCTTCACGCCAAGGCAGGTGATATGCATCTACTTGGCGGGCAGTTGATGGAATACCATACTTCGATGCTCCGAGAAATAAAAGAAGATGTCAACTATGTCAATCTAGCTGAGGTACTTAGTCCTACGTGATGTTGTTAGTTCCGTCCATCATTTTCTTCTTTCTGTCACTCCGTCACCGAAGTAGATCGGTATTTTTTTGGTTTCTTCCTCCCAAAGCACCAAAGCGCGCCGCGCGAGCATGAAGGACTCGGTAGCAAACTACACATTTTGTTGTGGCCATCACCTCCTCCGCATCAGCCGACTCACCGCCGAGCTCAGCCAAGCGGAGGTCAACAGTCAAGCCAGAAGCCAGTATGGTAGGCTCAATAGTGACCGCGTGTGAAATTCCCGCCGAACCGAATCATCGAAACATGCGGATACACCCCGATCGGCAGTCCGCGCCCGCCAGCGGCGTAGGTAGAGAACATAGAATCCAGACCTCCTAACGATGATTGGTTGCTGCGATGCACGATATGTGGGTTGAGGATTGCCGTTGTTCTCCCATAAATCATCGACCTCTATCCACTTACGGCCTCAGCTACTGCAACTCCTCAACTATGGTGCAAAAGAAGTACCTCAAGCTCGGTGCGGCCGGCCTCGCGGTTACCGCCGTCGTTATCGGGCTCTCCGTCGGGCTCACCCAGAAGAACAGGAACAAGTCCGCTGGCGCGGCAAGTGCACTCGACGCCCTGGACATCGCATCGGACTTCGACGAGTATGCGCTTGAACAGTGCTCGGCGAGCTCCAAGTCCGCGAAGAGCGCCAGGTCGTCCAAGAGCTCGAAGGCCAGCGGGAGCACGGACGATGGAGCGAGCGGCGTGGCGAGGAGGGGGCTCGTGGTGCCGGGCACGGAGGAGTATGCATCCGAGCTGGCGCTGTCCGGAGGATCGGGAAAGAATGGGAGGAGGAAATTGCTAAGGAACGACGATCAGGACAGAGGTGAGCCGAATCGTTGGCTTTCAGTGAGCAATGTTCGTAACTCTGAAGACTTTTACAACTCAGAGCAACTTACGCGAACCCTTCTTGTGGCACGGCGACGAACAGAACTGCAGAAGATCCCGCCCTCCCAGTTCCTCAGGGAGGCCGTGAGCCCGTCGAGGGCGCCGGTAAGTATTGGATGCGAGGTTTTGTTTGCATGAGGAGATGTTGCTTCACTCTGTGACCATCGACTTACGTTCGTTGTTTCTTGCCCGCAGACGACCGATTGCCCCCTGGACAACGACTACATACCATCGTCAGGCCCGCCACTTGTTGTTGTCAATTCAACTGCCCCATTTGGACTATGCGAAGGCGACTGCCAATCTAACGATGCAAATTGCGCGGTAAGATATTGGCCCCACAGACAGTGCTCCCTCCCAAAACGAATCGTCAATCACATTCACCTTTTCGATTCTTCGCCCTGACTCTTGTTCCTACTGCAACTCATGGTTGCCAGGATGGGCTTACTTGCTACAAGGTCTTTTCGCAAGGGCCATTAACCGTACCTGGTTGTTCGGGGAAAACCACAGGCACTGAGGACTTTTGCACTGTCGTCCCCGACAACTATCTCAACTTCATCGATCAAACCCCATCAAGAATCCTTCAGCGTTGTGAGGGTAACTGTGACGCCGATGCGGACTGCGACGGAACGCTCAAGTGCTTCCAACGAGGCAGCGGAACAAGCAACCCAGCAAGTGCGGTGGTGCCAGGATGCTGTGGCTTGGGAAGAAGGGGTTCTGATTACTGCTTCGATCCCAATGACTTGGATGGAACAGTCGCTCCTTCACTCTCGCCTACCACCAAGCCTCCTGTACCCTCTCCTACCACATCGCCTACCACCAAGCCACCTATCACTGCCCCTTCGCCCACACCCGAACCCACCGACAGTCCTACGCCGGGACCTACCATTGCGCCTACCACCAAGCCACCTGTCACTGACGCGCCCGTCTTGGCCCCTTCGCCCACACCCGAACCTACTCTCGCGCCAACTCCCGAACCTACTCTCGCGGCAACTCCCGAACCTACTCTCGCGGCAACTCCCCAACCTACTCTCGCGCCAACCCCCCAACCTACTCTCGCGCCAACTCCCGCGCCAACTCAAGAAACTCAGGAACCGCCAGAACCTACCACTGAGCCCACGGAGACACCAATTGGACGACCCACAACAGTTGCGCCCACCACTAGCGATGGCAAGTCTGGAAAGAGCAAGAGCAGCAAAAGCAGCAAGGGCAGCAAGGCCGTCTGCATCGAGATGACTGAAATGTGTCACATGTCCACGGGCAAGTCCAGCAAGAGTGATGGAGGAAAGTCAGGTAAGGGCAGCTATTCCATGTCGTTCAGCAAGTCAAGTAAGTCAAGCGATTCCATGTCAATCAGCAAGTCGGGCAAGTCCAGCAGCAACTCAACCCAGTCCAACAGGGGATGTGGCAAGACTGGAAAGAGTGGGGGAGGCAAGGCAAGCAAGAGCAGCGACTCCATGTCATTTAGCAAGTCGGCCAAGTCCAGCTCTATCGATGATGACGACGACGCCTGCCCTTCAGTTGCCCCATCTATCTGTGGTACCTTCAACACCCCTGCACCCTTCAACACAGAGGGTAATATATTCAACACCGGCCCCCCTGTTCCTATCCCTGTGGTTCGTACCACACCGGCCCCTTTTGAGAGCTTGCCAAGTTCAACTGTATTCCCCACTCAAGGTAGCACGCCAACTGTCTCAACAGAACAGACTGGTCCTCCCACCGCGTCGTGGCAACAGCGCACCACCAAGAATAGTGTCGACGAAGGGGAAGATGGATCGATATAAAACGGTCAGCAACTCACTTTGTATCTGGTAGGTTGGAGCGATTCCTAGGTTGATTCATTTATGTTCTTGCGCAGAATGGTCCTGCAGTCCCTACTTCAACCTCCCTTTTCCCAGTAACATCGATGTATACGTTCAGCAACTAAGCACGAGTCAAGCGGGATATATGTTCGGACAAAAGTCTTAGTTTAAGGTTAATACTCAAGTTCATCTGCAGACGTGTGGAGCTATTTTCTTCTTGGAACAGTTAGAGAGAACTCGAATGGCACCGGATTCAAGTTGCGTCAAATGGACCTACGGAGGATTCGGGATAGTCGACGCTCAAGGACGTTCATTGGGGGACTGAGGCTCGGTAGTCTCGATTCTAGCCCCCTTTTCCTGTCTTTCTAGTGGGGGCTGATGTTGTTGGTCCACTAGCGCAGCAGGCCTCTTGGGTTGTGATCTGCTCCTACTGCCCGCTTATGTTCATGTCATCTTCTCCTCCTCGTGAGTGTTTGATTCCCCACTCTTCAACTCTATTTGTCAGCGAAAAAATCGCTACCATACCTTTGCATCCGTCATGTTGATGTGACCTGGCTATCATGTCAGTTCATGCTTCATGTGGGATCACAACTGCTATCAAACGTAGCACAGCCACTATGAAACCATCCCCTCCCTTTCGCTCAGCAAGTAGTGAAGTGACATGGACTGTGGCATTACCTCTGAAAAAAATCTAATGGAAGGATGTTTTCCACCCTCTCTTCGCCTCTATGCAAACGGTAAACCGCTCGTCGCTTGTCGCTCTGCATTTCGTCCTGACTCTCCTTGAAGGCGCGCAACGTCTCCTCGTATTCCTCCTTCGTCACGTGGCCGTCTCTGTATCCCTTGCCGACCTCCTTAAGCGAGGCGTCCCACCCGGCCTTGGCGGACATCATGAAATGCAACATCGCCCGCCTCATGTCTCCCCTGTCGGACATCAAGACGAGATTCTTCTCGAAATTTCCTGCGTTGTGCCTCGCTATTTCGTGACCTCCCAGGGCGGCCATTTTATCGTGATACCTGCTCTTCTCGGCATCCTTCTTGGTGCCAATGGCTTTGATGTACATGTCAGCGAGAGCGAAGTGAGCCTTGGCAGATCCGAGTTCCGCCGCTCGTTTGTACAGCCGAAATGCCTTAGAGATGTCCTTGGTCACGCCCAGGTGGCCCTCTTCGTAACACCACGCCACGTGTTGAACCGCCTCTGCATCGTTCAGTTCCATTCGCTTCTCGCATCGTTGGATATACTCCTCGTCACCGGAGCAGCCCGGCGTTCTGCAAAAGGCGCATTCGTCCTTCAAATTCCCTTTCAACGTGCCCTCCATCGACGAAAATCGGCACCCCATGCACATCGTCTTGCCGCAGCACGGCTGGTACTGCGTGATGACCTTCAGCTCCTTCGCGCATATGGGGATGGGGAGGAAGCACAGCGGACAATCCTCCTTCGGGGGTGGGGCCCGAAACAGCTCCTCATCGGTGTCGGACACGAGGAACCTCTTCTCTCGGGGAGTCATTTCCCTGTTGACGAGAATGTCGCCGTTCGCGCTGGCCGTCGAGGCGTACTTTCTGCAAAACTTTTTGTGGTCGGGTCGGTCGGCCTTCTGACAGGACAGGCCGCAATACTTCACGAGCCGACAACCCGTGCAAATTTTGAGCCCGTCGCCGCCCTTGCCGCACGCGGCGCACTTGTGAACGATGTTTCCGCTGCCGCTCATTGCTGTGTGTGATTTGATGGCTGAAGTGAGGGGGGGCAAGAAAATGAGGGACGGCGGGCGCCGGGCTGGGGAGAGCGACACTGTGCGACATGAGCGGAGGGGGGAAGAGCGAGGAGCGAGGTGATGAGGGCCGCCATCGACGTCAAAGTTCGATGTCGGACGTCTCGATTGAAAGAGCCGTAGAAAGCATTACGTAAAGTTTAACATGTAGATAACTGTTATTTGGATTTATCCTGTGGCATGCCTTATCCCCTGTATAAATCTAAAGAACAATAAGTTTATTTTATTTTCAACCAAAAATAAAGATACATTTTTGCGCTCACCTTGTCTGATTTGTTCTCAGGGAAAGAGGATCATAAGTCGAGCGACACGACGATTGCGGCGACGATGAATGGTGGTGAAGGCATGGACGATGCGGCAGCGAACGAGGAGACGCTCCTGCTACGCAACGAGGTCCAGTGCCTTCGGCGGCGGCTCGAGGAACTCTCTCGCTCGGACCCCGCGGCCCCCGCCGCCGACGAAGACGCGGGGGTCGGTCCCGCCGCGGCGCCCCCCGAGAAGTCCGGCTACCTCTTCAAGTGGCAGGATCGATCCATAGGCTGGGGTGGGACGAAGTGGGGCCTGCGCTTCGTCCGCCTCGAGCACGGACGTCTCTCGTACTACCGCAGCCACGAGGAGCGCAGTCCCAGATACGTCCTAACGCTGCGGGGGTGCGCGGTGCGTGACGAGGGGAGCAAGGTGAACACCCGACAGAGGGGCAGAAGGCCGTCATCGTCGCCATCCTTCGGGGACGAGGTGGGTTTTGCATCTTCGGATAGCGCGCACCATCACGAGGAGGGATCACACTTTCACGTGTTTTCTATCTACCAGCGCCCGTCGACGGATCCCGGGATGGGCGGCGGCCACGAGGAGGACATCATCCCGCTGCTGAGATTCTCCACCCAGAGCTACGCCGAGAAGGTGCTGTGGATCGATCTTATTTCACAGTCGTGCGCGTTCTGCGATTCCGACGAGTTCGCTTTAGAGCTGCAGCAGCAACAACAACAACAACAACAACAACAAAATGCCGGCGATGGTGGTGCCCAGCGGAAGAAGAAAGTGAACCGTGGCACCCTGCCCGCCCTGGTGTTTGAGGGTCCAGGCCTATCGCGTGACCCATCGGGCGTGAACTTACGTGGGCGCGGCAAGGACTTCCAATCGAAGTCCTCGTCGAAGGACGCAGCGCGATCCAACAAGATCTCGTACCCTCCGTCCAAGCCTATGCACAGACAGGCCAGTCCCAGCTACCTTTCGCCAGAGGGGGCGGATGCGCAAAATTATCGCGGGATGTTCAACCTTCTCGTGATCATTCTAGTGGTGTCAAACTTTAGACTGCTGTTGGAAACGGTGACGAAGCATGGCTTCATTCTGGATGAGCTCGACGCGACACTGAGGGGTTTCTCCCTCTCTCGCGCGCCACTGGCGGACTTCCCATTCGTCAGTGGCCTGCTCATAGTGCAGGTGTTTATCGCGGGGGCGTATCTTATAGAGAAGGCGCTTAGTAGGGGCTGGGTGGGCGGAAGTCTTGGTTCGATGTTGCACTTCATCAATGCCAATGCGAGCCTGGGCGTCGTCATGGCTATCGTTTGGTACCTCGTCGATCACCCGGTGGCCGGCGCGGTCCTCATGCTGCAGGCCACCATCACCTGGCTAAAACTTATCTCTTACGCACACGCCAACCACGACTACCGCGCTACGTCCCTGGATAGGCACAAGGCGACGATAGCTCTGGTGAAGGACCTTGATGCCGAGGGGCTCGCGATATCGTACCCACAGAACGTGACGCTGGGAGACGTGTACTACTTCTGGCTGGCGCCGACGCTTACGTATCAGATCGCGTTCCCACGCGCGCCGTTCATTAGGTGGACGAAGGTTGCCACGCTCTCGTTGCACCTGTTCGCGACAGCCACGCTCATGGCGTTCCTGGCGGCGCAGGTGGTGGCTCCCAATCTGGACAGCCTCGTGCAGGACCTAGAGGCGAACGAGGGAGAAGTGAGGGTGCGGGTAGTAGGTGACTACCTTCTCAAGCTCTCGATAACGTCGACCTACATTTGGCTGCTCTTCTTCTATGGGTTCTTTCATTGCTTCCTCAATCTAACCGCTGAGTTGTTGAGATTTGGTGATCGAGGTGAGTGCAATATGTTTGATTGTGACTTTGTATTTACCAATGATGAATATCTTGAATCTAATTTCGTATGGTACATGATTGCGACCAAAAGTGTTCTACAGAGACTGGTGGAATGCTTCTGAAGTCAGCGCCTATTGGCGTTTGTGGAACATGCCGGTACACTATTGGCTCGTTCGACATGTGTACTTTCCCTGCGTTAGGGTTGGCC
Source organism: Thalassiosira mediterranea (assembly GCA_036939795.1). Lineage (NCBI taxonomy): Eukaryota > Bacillariophyta > Thalassiosirophyceae > Thalassiosirales > Thalassiosiraceae > Thalassiosira > Thalassiosira mediterranea. Next base: position 7,174 of record JALLBE010000923.1, read on the forward strand.
TATCCAAAACTGGCGCAACTTTGGTGGTCTTCTTCCTCTCGGCCGTCATGCATGAAGTGCTCATCAGTGTGCCCTGCCACATGATACGCATACACTCCTTCCTTGCGATGATGGGGCAGATACCGCTGATATTCTTGACAAAGCAGATCGATCGGCGTTATCCAGGAAGCTCGATTGGAAATGTAATTTTCTGGATATCATTCTGTTTTGTGGGGCAACCCATGGCCATGCTTTTGTACACAATTGACTACTGGGAGATACACCATCATGGGCATGATGTCGCGTTGGAGGCAGAGATGGAGGATGTACACATGTTCAAGGTTCCATTCGCGAAGATTGGGCGTTTTTTTGGTGCATCGTCTGAGTTATAAACGCATGGTATGGGAGTTGCATAACATTGCAGAATATTATGTTTCATGGAGTTGTTCTGGTCCACATCAGTTCAATTGTGTGTTTACATGAACACATTTGTGTATCTAGTCAAGTCTATTGTAGTGGTCTTGGCAAGTCTTGGTGACTCTGGGCATTGTATGCTTGGTGCCTTGGCCTACTGATTCGCCGTTGGCACTTAGACAAGCAACATCATCTCCCTGATAGCAGAAATAACTCGAATGTAGAGTCAAGTCTGATCAGCTGAAACCTACTAAGTTACACGGCTTGGCAGTCAATCGAAGCAAACCTGTCAACATTTATTCACTCGTCACTCATCGTTGGACCATCTTGCGACACTTCACCCTCAGAGGCCCAACAACTTGCAATCAATATCAACACTCCTTTCGCGACTTCGCGAAGACACGTTGATATTGTTTCGCCATGGGCACTTCGGCAGGCACTTCTACCAGGTGATGGCAGAAATCAACTCGTCGAGTCTCAAGCAATGTAAAGTTCAGTCACCTCTGGTTCAACCGGTGATGGCATAATCGAGTCTAGAGAGAGAGATAATTAGTTTGTAATTAGGAGCCTAGAGACAACTAGAGAGCTCACGCGCCAATGTGTATCTCGCATGATTCTCCAAATAAATGAAAATGAAATATCCACGGCAATGACAGGGAAGGGGATTTATCAGGGCACACCTGATAGAGCAACAGATGCTAAAAATTGAAGACAATTCTGTGTATGTAGCTACACATCGAACTTACCTTATATTGGATGGACCCCAAATTTATACCCAGTGACCGTGCTAGACCAGCGCTCGCTCAATCCACACAATCCACACGCGCGCAGCCACACGCTCCACCCTTCACCCCTCACCCCAAATTGTCATTGCTTGGACCGACCGACATCACCACATAAAATATCATGTCGGCAGACGTTGCCATCTTAGATCGTACTACGTTACAACGTCGCCTCAGCCTCCCTTTCTGGCCAGATAACTTTGCAAGTGAGATCGGAGGAGGTCGCCGATCGCCAGAGCAGCCGGTGTTTGCGTGGCCTGAACTCCGCGCAGCCATTGTGTACAGAGTACAGAGTCGCGAAGAAGTTGACGACTATCGGCTCGAGTAAGCTCATGTCTGGGTCGAAAAAGCCACGCCAACACTTCTTCACGTAGCTACTCTGTTAAGCAGATCTCATACCACCCGCATCCTGCAGTTCTCTGGACTTCTCGGAGTCTATCACCTCGTATCTCCATCATGGCGAATGTCAGCGAAGGCAAAGGAAATGGTGACGAGATTACTAAGTATCTCAATGCAACTCGTGACGTTCTCCGTCGCCGGCCTAGTGAGATAGTTGCGCCGATCTCTGATCTAGAGTCTCTTCGCCGAATCAAGGAGGATGCGAAACATTTGGAGGAAAAGTTCCGTTCGTTGAAAGTTCAGGCCGCGCGAGCCGAGGCAGAGCTATGCACAAAGCTTGAGAAGGAGCGATATGCAAATCCGAATATTATGGGTGTCACATTCAGTTTGAGGCATCATCACCGAAGGAAGGGGATGGGAACCCTGCGCTGCAGAACTGTTTTTGCTTCGACAAATCAAAGAGGAAGGGTTTGAGATTGTGTAGCCCATGTGTAGACAGCCTTGGGGAAGCATCAAAGGGAAGAGGGCTGCATGGCGCTCGTTTCGATGAGGCGATATGTCACTACTGCTCCAGATTTAGGTGTAAGTCCTCCTCATGCATGGAAGTCCTTGGCTGCATGGAATGTTCCGAAGTGACTGTGTGTGTGGAATGTGCTAAGAAGGCCGAGACTGGATTTGTTACCTGTCGTTGTAATTCCTGCAATATTTGCAAGGGTTGCAAAGAGAGAGTGATGTCTAAGGAAGCACAAGCCACATTGAAAAAGGGAAAATCTCAGGACTTCTTTGACGATGAGAGTGTGGTGATTACAACTTGCCGCTGCACTCGATGTGCTCACAATGAAAAATGCTTCAATGAAAATGGCAAACGGTTCGGTAGACCATGGGGTAGACGTGCAGGTCTAGTGAAGATTGTGCCTTGCGATGAATGCAAAGAACTCATATGCCAACACAGCTTCTGTGAAAATACTGAGGAATGCGACGTTCTGACTTGCAGAAAATGCGGAGGACAGAATGATGACAGTATAATAGTCTGCAGAACCTGTGAACAACAATCTTTGTTTGGGGTGAATGTAGAGCGGTGGACGTGTGACATGTGCGAAATGTGTGATACCGGGTTCAAAAGTGATTATTGACGAACAGAGTCAATAGCATTCAGGTCCCTCTTGGGCTTGGAAATTTACATCACGACCAGCTGGAACCTACTAAGTTACAGGGTACCAATCGCAACTCAGGGTTGCATTGAATTGATCTCTCGACTTGACAGTTAATCTAAAAGCAAAGGTGTCAAATTTTCACTCGTCACTAATCGTTGGCGCCTCTTGTTAGCACTTCACCTCCAGCTCTCTCCAGTTCCTGCGAAGAAGCACGAGCACGCAGCATGCCATCATAAACCTCATCACCATGGGCCTATACAAGTGCGACTGCGGCTTCGGCTCGACTAGCGGAGCGCGAGATGGAGACATCATCAACCACGTCCGCGGTTGTCATTACGTGGATGTCAGGAGCGGGTCCTCCCACTTCGCCCATTGCAACGACTGCCCTCGCCAGAATGGGCACGGGAAGCGCCTGCACGATATGGGCCACGTGATCAATCATCTCGAGGACGTCCATTGCATCTACATCGAGGATTTCTACTGAGCTGATATGGCCGACATAATCACCTTGTATAGATTGGCTCAACTCTTTAGACAGAGGTTAAGATTACTTAGCGATCGAAGCCATCGTTTCCTCCAGATCCGACAGTATATCTTCCAGCTCCTTCACTTCCTTCGACGGTTCCGAATCGCCGCCGTGCGCGCCGCGGATCTTCTTCACCATCCCGTTGATCAACAGCTTGCACTTCACCAGACTGCCCCTGCTCCCCTCCGCCTTGTGGTGGGCGTATATATCCTTCGCCAGCCCCGCCATCTTGCTCGTCCTCGCACCATCTTCTTCCCACCCCCCCGCGGACTGCAGGGTGCGGTACTCCTTCATCAGGTCCTCGAGGGAGTCCTCGCCCCGTCCCATCTCCTCGTTGAACGCCGCCGAGAGCTCGTACAGCCACGCCTCGGCCTTCATCGTCGACTTCATCTTTTCGAGGAGGGTCCTGACCCGCTCCAGCGTCCGCTTGGACGAATCCAGCGCGACGGCGTCGCCGGCCCCGCGCGCGTCGTGATACCTTTGCAGCGAGCACCCCACGATGGCGCGGACGCACTTCTCCTCCGGGTCGGGCACGCCCTTGGAGGAGTTGCTCCGCGCCTTGAGGTTCATGAGCTCCGTGCACGCCTGTATCGCCTCGTCGTACTTCTTGAGGTCGATGCAGGTGTAGAGCTTGGACACCCACACGCGCCAGTTGTTTCGGTTCTGTTTCAACGACTGCAATGTGATGTTGCATCACAGTATGACATGTTAGCAAATATACTTCCCACTTACAGCCATCAAGTATATCGACGATCGCACGAGTCATGCAACTCACCTCGAGCAGGGCCGGATAAGCCTCCGCCGGATTCTTCCTGTGCATGTGCACCGCCGCTACGTTCGCCCACGCGTCCCCCTCCTCCGGCTCCTGCTGCACCACCTCCGTGAACGCCCTCAACGCCGTGTCCCACTCGCCGAGCTGCATGCTCACGGTACCGGCCCTGAACCACACCGCAGGCATTAGAGGCTTGATCTCCAACCCGTCGAGCAGGTGCTTGAGGGCCCTTCGCAAGTCGCCCCCGTCGAAGTAGTACTTCCCGAGGGCGACGTGGGCGTCGTAGTACTTGCCGCCGGAGAGCTCGAGCGCCCGCTCGAAGTGGACGGGATCGCGCGTCAGGTCGCCCAGGGCCGCGCGCATCCTCGGCGTCTCCCCCTCGGCGAGCCTCTCGCGCACTACCTCCTCGGCCCGTCCCTCCTTCCCCGCTATGCGGTAGCACTCGACGACGTCGTCCCACAGTTCCAATTCCTCGAACATTTCGGCGGCGCTGCTCACGACGCCGAGCTTCGCGTATCGCTCCCCGAGGTCCCTGAGCATGTCCCACCGGGGAGGGTACACGATGCCGTGCAGGTTCCGCAGCCTGTCCTGCGCCGGGGCCGAGTCCTCCTCCACGGAGGCGAAGGTGGACTGGAACATGGTGAGTCGATCGGTGTGCTGGTCGGCGAGGGCCTGTATCTGCAGTATCGCGCGTTCCCGGCCGTGGACGCGCTCGCACTCGAGCCACGCTCGCTCGAGGAGCGCCGTGGCGTAGACCATCCAGTCGTCGTGCTGGTTGAGCACGCGGGCGAGGTATCCGCCCATCTGCTCTCCGGTGAGGCCGTCGGCCGGGTTGTCGTTCTTGACGTCGAGGCAGAGGGCCAATACTATGGATTGGTCGAGTATGGAGAGGGAGTGGTGGACGTTGTCCTCGCCCTCGGTGTACGATATCTTCTCGAGGAGGATGGCGTCGGGTGCCACGTCGTCGTGCTTGATCATCGTCTTCTCGATGGCGGCGCCCCTCTTGTCCTCCTCCTCCTTCGTCGCCTCACTGGTTCCCTCCGCGCTCTGCGGTTGCTTCGACGGGCCGGACGGCCTCGCCCGCACGAGGTACTGCGCCGTGGCCTTCTGCTGATACTTCGTCCTCTTCCCCTCGGCGCCCGTCACCTCCACCTCGAGGCCCGAGAGGGCGAGGGCCCTCTCGAACGATCGCTTTCCCCGACCGGCGCGGCGGAAGTGGTGCTGCGCAAGTCCCCACTCCAGGACGACCTCGCTCGCCACGTGCGCGTCCCTGCCTCCGTCTCCAAATACGGATGCTGCCGCCATCGTCTCGCCATCTCCATCCTCGCAAAAGACATCGAGGCACTTCCCGAAGGCGTCCTCGGCCTCCGCCCACAGCGACGGGCAGGCCAGCCCGTCGTCGTCGTCGCGGCGCGTGGATATGAGCCGACGGTGGGCCACGATCGCGCGCGCGCTCCAGAGCGACGCCGACGAGAGCCGTCCCGCCGAGGACGCGAAGCGCGCCCCGTC
>JALLBE010000924.1:0-12628 GCA_036939795.1 Thalassiosira mediterranea
ATCTGTATGAGGCAAAACTGGCCCACCGCAGTTTGAATTAGCAGACGGTATCCTTCTGTACCAGGCCTACATACGTAGACGAAAAATAAGCGAAGATAGGTCATACCGATGTGACGCTGTCTGGACTAGCGGCACACGATGTGTCAGAACTGTATCTCTATGTAGTAGGCGAGCGAGCCATGCAGCCCAGCATGCAGGTAGGTAGGTGGCCCTCATGGTAGATAGACGTACGTAGGTAGGCAGGAACACAGGTACCTGGACGTAGGTACGACGTAATAGAGGCCCACCTGCCTGCTGCCTGGTGACTGGCTGGGTAGCTGGGCGGCGGGGACCTACCTATCGTACCGTCGTGATTCCGTTCACTTTATTGTACTTATTTTTGAACACAAAATAAAAATGTTCTTCATCGAAGAGGTTAGGTACATTGGGCTTGGGGTGGCATGGGTGGGGTGGAGACATTAGCGCAGTGGCAATTGTACCGGACAAACGGGACAACAAGGAAAGTGGGCACGTCCGCACAAATGAACCGTGTGAGTGAACCAGGGTTTTCGAAGGGTGGGGCTACAACATGTCTGGGTACAACATATCTAGCCAACAAGAGGGCATGGGGTGGCATGGTTGGGGTGGAGACATCAGGGTAATGGCAATTGTACCGGACAGCCGGGAGGGCAGCACTTCCGCCCATGAACAGTAAAAGTGTGAGTGAACCAGAATGTGTGCCTGAGCCTAGGTACATAACTCATCAGGTGTGTGATGGACTGTGTCGAACAGATTTTGGCATGGCTCGGTGTCTTGCGATCGCCTCGATGGTTGGACAAAATCGAACGTGTTCGGCCCAAGCGGTATCATAGATAGTGCCCACATATCCACCCCTTCAAAAATACATGGTTTTATTATGTACGAGAGTGTGCTAACAGGCAAATCATGCGCACGGTACATTCAGTTCTTTGGTACCATCCTGCGTGTTATCATGAATGCAATCAGACTAGCAGGTAGATGCGCAGTGCGTGGCGGCACCCACCTCCCCACACCAGGCATGGAAACTCACACACTTCTCTGCATACATCTCAAACAATAACGACTCGGGTGCAACCACAAATGGTTTTCAGATAACTTGAGTCGATTTCAACACGAGCTGCTATCAGGATTAGCACAAGGCGACGACAACATGAGATGTTATCAATGGCTTTTGCTCCTGCTTGCGAGCCAGCTCGCCGCATCTATACAGCCTCACGTAAGTCCCTTCAGTCGAAGATGGTAACAAGCATAGAGGGAGATATCAAGGGTGGCAGAATGGCGCAGATATGCTCCACCGAAGGTTCTTTGCCGGGAGGATTGGCTGGCTTTTGTGGTGGTACATAGTACGAAATAGGCAGAAGAGCATCGGATTGAAGTCACCAAGTACAATTTGTCCAATACTCAGAATGATGTCCTAAACTTTCCCTTCTCAGGTTGCTGTTGATGTCAATCTGGACCGAACTGGGACACTTCAACGGCGCTTGCAAGTCAGTTGCCCTTCACCTAGCCCGCCTTGCGAGTGTCACACTTCAGGCAGGTAAGATTTTATGCATGACTATCAACTTCACAACTTTCTCCCTCCATACGTCTGAATTCTCTCCATTTACACTATCCAATTCAAACAATCAAGTACTTGCAGAAACGATCCCTCCGGCGACTGTGATTGGTCAGCGGGGGAGTGCTCTGTGAGTCGATCACTATTCGATACAATAAGTTGTTGCCGTCCAACTGAATGAAACCTCACCCCACGGTGAAAACTCACATGCACTAGAATACGGCAGTGACCAATGCGCCGACGACTGCTGCACCCACAACCAATGCACCGACGACGAATGCACCTACAACTGTTGCGCCCACGACGAGTGCACCAACGACGAGTGCACCTACAACTGTTGCGCCCACGACGAGTGCGCCCACGACGAATGCACCTTCAACTGTTGCGCCCACGACGAGTGCACCTACAACTGTTGCACCCACGACGAGTGCACCTACAACTGTTGCACCCACGACGAACTCCCCTACAACTACTGCACCTACAACTGTTGCACCGACAACAAGTGCACCTACAACCAATGCTCCAACAGACGTCCCGACTGGAGCACCAACTGCTTCACCAGCCACATCGAATCCAACGCTGTCGCCAGTTACAAGTTCGCCTTCGACATCGTCACCCACATCCTGCGTTGATCCTGTTGAAAATGGGGCATCATGTCCAGCCAACTGTCCACCCTGCGAATGTCACACCCTGAGTGGAAATAGCATTTGCAAGGTTCGTAATTCCATTTTGCTTGCTCACTTTCTTTTGGCTTCTTCATTTCAATCTAAACTCTCACGTATTACTGTTTTTCTCATCTAATCTCAAGAGTGATCCATATGGTTGTGATTGGATTGGGGGGGCAGGTGGTTGCGTTGTTTGCCCAACACCATGCACATGTCATACGTCAGAAGCGAATTGCCTGGCTGACCCTACCTACAATTGCGCATGGACTGGGTCTGGCAACAATTGCGAGGTATGTGTCCATCCCACAGTCACTCACTTACAGATTTTTCTCTCACCATCGCAAACATGTAGGAATCTCATATTATCATTGGCCTCATTGCTGTACCGCAACTTTTGGGCTCCCAAATATTATTCCACTGGACAGGCAATCCAACAGGCACCAACTAGTTCACCTTCGAAAGCTCCATCTGCTAGCCCAGTCACGCAGAGCCCAGTAACAGGTAGCCCCACTGCGAGTCCTGTGGCAGGGCCAGTAACTGGGAGCCCAACTCCCAGCCCAATCACTCAGGCACCAACAGCCAGTCCAGCGACTGACGCCCCAACGGATGCACCGACCGATGCACCGACCGATGCACCGACCGATGCACCCATGACCTCCAGTCCAACGATGACACCAGTTGCTGGTCCAACCACAAGTAGTCCAACTAATCTTGCTCCAATGACAAATAGTCCAACTGCATCACCCATATCTGCCCCCTCCACAGCGAGCCCAACTAAGTCTCCGATTGTGGTTCCACCCTCAACGCCATCTCCTACACCATCTTCATTCTGTTTAGATCCAGTTGACAACGGATCCTCGTGCCCCTCCATCTGCCCACCCTGCGATTGCCACACTGTTAGTGGAAATAGTTTTTGCAAGGTATGTCTCACCGTCACTGGCCAATTGTGACTCGTATCCCCACTGCACTACATTCATCCTGCCGCTTTTCACAACGATCACTCCATATCCAATTTACCTCGATGGCACTGTGTTTCTCATATTATTATTTTTCAAGGATGATCCATACGGCTGTGAATGGTCAGGGGGCGATAGATGCATAGCTTGCTCAGCACCTTGCACATGCCATAGCTCTGAACCGGATTGCGTGGCCGACCCAACGTACGATTGTGCATGGTCTGGTAACAGCTGTGAGGTATGTCAAATCCATGCTGGCGCAGCACTGTTACTATCTGGTACATGTTGTCGGCGACCTAACATGAACGCGTATTTGCTTAACACCTCTCAAACTATGATCTTTAAGCTCCAAACGAGTTCACCTTCGATGGGACCTACAACATCGCCATCAAACACTCCTTCCAGATCACCTTCGAAAGCTCCAATCACAAGCAGTCCAACAAAAGCACCAACCGCTTCTCCGTCCACGAACAGTCCGTCAGTGTCTCCTACAAGGCCTCCAACCGACGCCCCTATCACTGGCGCTCCTTCCAAAAGTCCGTCAAAGGTCCCAACAATTGCACCAACAATTTCGTCATCGCCGTCGATAACAGCATGGCCATCACTGTCAGGTGCTCCATCTTTAAGCAGCCTCCCTTCCGTTGGACCGAGCACGTCTGTGCAGCCATCACTTTTGCCTTCGGCCTTACCAACTATGAGTGATGCACCCACATCTTCAAGCCAACCAACCTCCACATCACATCCTTCGATGAGCTTTTGGCCAACCGAATCAAATGCACCAAGTACAAGCGACGCGCCAACAGAATCCAGCAGACCTTCGAATAGCATAGTCCCTACAACAAGTTTTTTGCCAACAAGTAGTACTTCGCCAACAGTGACAAACAATCCAACAACAAGCACACCCCCTTCAAATAGCCAGAGTCCGACAACGAGCGTTGTGCCTACTGCATCAATCAGACCAACTACCACTAAATCGCCAAGCGATGCTCCTTCAATTAGCACAAGTCCATCAACGAGTTCGTTGCCAACCCATTCATCATCGCCCACCCTGAGTACTTCTCCAACTGACCAAAACCTTGCCAACATCGGACCATCCACTATCTGGGAGGACTCAAACCAGAACGGTATCCAAGACGCAGGCGAGCTGGGACTGCCAAACATAGTGATCGGGCTTTACTGCACTCAAAATGGAGTGTGGCCAGCAGTCCAAATTCTGACCGACACCACTGATTTAAGTGGGCAGTATGTGTTTTACAGTGTCCCGCCTGGGGTCTGCTTTGTACAAGTCGAGACAGACGGCTACGTCTACAGCCCCATTGTCACGGGAGGGAATCAGCTTGGCCCAGATGGAAGATCTCTCCCAAGAGAGGTGGTGTATAATTCTGACATCGTTGATTTGCATGGAGGTTTGTACTTGCCATTCTCAGACACGTGCGAAGAGCACTGTCCTCATGAAGAATGGCAGGAAGATTGTGGCTGGGGTGTTTGGAACCCATGCACATGTCAGGTGAGTCTTTTTGAGCCAGTAAAAGCTCAGCACTTCTTGTTGTACAGCGATGGACCATGTCTTACCTGAGTTAACTCAACACGGTCTTGCACAGTGTGATTGCAATCCTGGTGTTTGCTTGTCGGCGAACCAGAAGTGCTACGATGGATGCACGACTCATCTGTAAGTACGAAGCTGGGGTGGCCGGTTTGAACTATTTTTCTTTTCCATTTCAGAACTGACTGACACCTTTGTTGTTTGAATCAAACAGGGACTTCAATCCATGGGGTGGGTGTAGAGCTGGCATTGATTGCCCCTGGTACCCTTCCAAACTTGGTGAGGCGCACTGTGAGAGCTCTGCAGATTTTGCTGGTATTCACAGCACCTACAAGAGTGCAGAGGAGTGTTGCAAGAAGCACTTTGGTGGCGGTAGTGTAGCCGCTTGCGTTGTAAACAGTATCGCTGATGTTGCTGAGGAGCAGCAAGACGTACAAGACAAGTTAGACAGGACTCGCTTCTTCTGGCCTGACCTGAATGGCAAGAATAACTGTGTTTTTGACAACAGTTACGAAGACTGGATGGATGGACAGGTGAGTTCTATTGACTAGATTGGGAATTATGTTTCCTGGTATGGTAGCTCTTGCAGGAGATCTTACAACACCCTTCACCCCCGTTTCCATCCTCTTTTGGTATTTCTCTTCTGTAGTTGAAGGAATCCTACTTGTTCGACGACGAATCGCTCTGTTGTGGAAAATGGTTCCCTTCTAGACACGACTGCCCTGAGATGGTGACACCTACAACGCCGCAGCAGGTAGCGTACAAACCAGATCCATCACAGCAGTTCTATTATCCCCATCTGTCAGAATCAAATTGCCGCTACGGGCGCAACTATCCAATGTGGATGATGAATAGCCCACGGCACTATTTATACACCACAGCTGAGCAGTGCTGCTCTTCTTGGTACCCTGCTGAGTCGTCATGTCCCCTGGCCGAGAACGATGGAGTCCAGGAAGGGTTTTACTGGCAGGTGAACGAAATGTTCTACCCAAATTGGAAAGGGAACTTTTGTGCCAAGGGCAACTCCTGGCCAGAGTGGATGGCGGATCCCATGAACAGAGATACTCATCTATTCAGCTCTGCCAAAGCATGCTGCGATACGTGGTTCCCAGGACAAACCACCGAGTGTCAAAACAAGCTAGTGACTGTAGTCGACGGCAAGCAAGTTGCCGGTCCTGATGTATCAGGGACATGGTACCCTTCTCTGAATGGTCTGTACCTGTGTGTTGATGGCACGCCTCCTTCTTGGATGACGGCTTCGGAGGGTTTCAAGGAAGCGTACGTGTTCGACAGCCACGCAGAGTGCTGCAAAGCCCACTGGTGCGATCCACAGAGAGTCATGTTCCCGTGAAGAAGATGTGTGGTGGTGAGTCACTCAACGGAGCACACGATTGAGCATTTAGGCGGTATCGGCGATCGTTGCCCATGAGAGGTGTCTCCAAACTCTCTCTTTGTTTTGTCACCAGTTTTGTTTACATCGACAGGTTGTTGCTCTGGGTCGTTGGCCTGATCAAATGTACAGAATAGTTGTTGCATATGTTAAATTAAATAGGGAGCACACATGATAAGCGTATTGTCGAATAGACCTCCCAGTTATGAATGGAAATGCTACCGGCGCGTATCGTATGGTATTTGACGATTGGAATACACATCACATGTAGGTCCATGACGTATTGCAAATGAACTGCTGCACCGCAAATGAAGTTGGGGGAAGTATGGTAGTATCATTATTTTGAGCCACGAGTTTGAAACGCTCGTGGCCAGGACCTTGCGCCAGTGAGGTAGGTGGAGTTGTTGTTCAAAACAAACAGTGATGGCAGGATATTGAGGCGGTTGACGATTTTTGGGGGGTTGATGACTTTTCGAAGCTATCCTGTCATCTGACTTTCATGTCCTTCCTGTCTCATGTCCGTCGCTTCTTCTTCTTCGCTGGAGGTTTGCCTGACACCTTCGAGGGAGTCTCTCCCCCCTTCCCTCGTTTCGCCCCGCCATCTCCACCTACGGCTTCTTTCGCGCCCTCGCTCGCTCTCTCGTCCTTCTTCTTCTCCTTCTTCTCCGAGACATCCTTGCTCGCACCGCTCTCACCCTTCTTCGGCGCCGTATCCGCGCCATCACCGCCTCCACCTTCATCGACGCTCTCCAGCTTCCTCAGCGCCACGAGCATCCCCCGTATCCTATCGAGCTCTGTCCGGAGGGGATCCCCCTTCTTCCGTCCCCGATCCTGTCCGCGGATGCGCGCTCCCATATATCGGAGCGTCCCCACGGCTAGGGCCACTGCGGCCTCCGCCTCGGCGCGCTTGTGGGGGCTCAGCCGCGGAGCAGACTGCGACTGCGAGGAGGAGGTTGGTCCCTCGCCGCCGCCGTCGTCATCATCATCAATATCCGTCCGGTTCCGCTTCCTGCTGGGAGTTTTTTTGCCGCGTCTTATCGATGCATCGTCCTCTTTCAGCAGCTGGAGGAATGGGAGGAGGGCCGTGCGTATTTCCCTCAGGGAAGATATCGTCTTGTGGAGGGGGTCGAGGGACGACGCGCCACTTCGTTTAGTTTTGGCCATTGTTCCGGGGGGGGAGTGCACGACGATGACACGGCGGTGCGTCTGCGTGCATTAAGCGTCACGAACGCGGGACCGGGCGGAGCCTGCACTATCGATCGTGCTAACAGCGTCAGTGCTACGCACGGCACCGGTGACGGACAACAGTGAAGTCTTTTCCTTCGACTTCGGGGAGTTAGGCGTCGGAGGCTTTATGGTACGTATCATACTTTCGACTTGATGGTCGCACGTCGAACGTCGAACGTCGAAGCGAGAAGCGAGGCTGTTGCTTTTGAATGGTTGGCGCTATCTTGGTTGGTGCAGCGTTTAGCGTTTGTCGCTCTGGATGATCGATGACCCTGCCTGGATATGCCGTGGATGGTGACGGTGGTGGACGGACCGAAGGACAGGCGGGCCAGACTAACAGTATCTCCTACTAGGGCGCGCAGGACAGACCAGACTGCGCACCCTACGTAGTCTACACTTACTTACCATGGATATCCCCCCAGCATAGCGCGCACCTCTCCAGACACAAAAATCCTTCTCCTCTCTCTCGCACAATCACATAAATTCGCCGCCATGACGCCTCCGGTCCGAAATCCCTACAGCCGCATCCGCGGCACCGTCACGACCGCGTCCGCGTCCGCGCCTCGTCCTATCGACGCCGAAACGACCGCGCCGACGCACCCGCCGCCCGTCGACGCCCGTGCGTCCGTCGGCGCGCAAGGCGGCGGGTTAGACGAGCGCGGCGGTGATAGGGCGTTGGCGCCTTCGCCAGCATCCCGTCTTGATCTCGCCACGCCGTCGAGTCCTCCGAAGCGGGCCGGTCGCGTCTCCGTCAGTCCCTCCGAATTCGCCTTCCAGTCACTCCGCGTCTCGGAAGACACGCCTCGTCCCGCTGCCGCCCAAAGCCGTCGTCCCGATGTCACGCCGGCGCCGTCTACGTCCTCTCGTTCCAACGCCCCCGTCCGTGCATCCTCTACGCCCGTCGCACCAGCTACTCCGCGACGTTGCGCTGCGTCTCCAATTGTGTACACGGCCGACATCTTGGACGAGGCAATGACGGCATGTTCGAATGCGATATGGGGCGAGCCCGCGTTACGTCCGAACCAGGCCAAGGCGTGCCGCCATCTCGCCGACCCGGCAATGCCGACGTCCTTGCTTCTTGTTGAGCGCACGGGAGGAGGCAAAACGCACGTCACTCGCGTGTGCGGGGTCGTCGAGAAGGGGATCGTACTTGTCGTCGTACCGCTCCTTGCTTTGTCCGCCGACCAACTGGCAAAATTCAAAGAGGCCAACGAATCCTACGGCACGGTCGACGCCTACCACATGGACGAGGTTGTCAAAGAGTCCGGGTTAAAATACCAGGAGGTACTTGGGCGGCTGCGCTCTCTCCGTCGCGACACCACTTCGACCGCGTTTGTCTTCGTTTCCCCGCAGTTCTTTATTATCCATCCTTAGTTTTGCAGCATCTTGGTCAAGCAGGCTAATGAACGGGTCCTCCGCCTCATTGTAATCGACGAGGTGCACTTGTATGTGCAGCATGGCATGTCGTTCCGCTGCGAGATCCGTCAGCTTCGTGACGTCTTCTTCTGCAAGGTATTTGACAAGACGAAGCCGTCGTGTCGTCCTAAAATTATCTTTGCCACTGGCACGCTGCGGAGGGAATACGTCTCCATGATCTCTGCACTAACTACGGTTGGGTTGCCTCCGGCATCGATTCAGTGGGCTTCCGTTGATGCGTTCGCGCAACAAAACATAAACATGTGTTTCATTGACACTGGGAACCACGTGTCCCAGCTCGATAAAGTCGTGGCCGTGGTTAGCAACGATGACAGCTCGTTTGTTTGCGTTTTTTGCGGTTCGAGGGAGAAGTCACACCACCTCGTTGCGGAAATGGAGCGAAAGCTCAACGAGAAGTACAGCAAGGTCGACGTAATCCACGTCCATGGACAATTGAAGGCGGTGGAGAAGTTTTATCTTATCCGCATATTTTGCAAACGCATCAATGTCCCCGAACTTAGTGCGAGGATTCTGCTTGCAACGTCGGCGGCGAACGTTGGCATTGACAATCATGCGGTTGTATTCGTCCTCATTGTCGGTTGGACGCGTGATCTCTGCACCTACTTCCAGCAGCGCGGTCGTGCAGGGCGTGTCCCGGGAGTTGATTCCGAATGCCTCCAGTTGGGTGATGTCGCGTCTTATGTTGCCACTCTCTTTCAGATTGTATTCGACGGGGGGAGGAGTGACGCAAACACAGCAAACACCGATGTGGACCTGACTGGTATCAACAGCTCGATATCGCCGCTCCGTAGACAGAATCCATCTAACAACGCGAAGACCAAGAAGAAGACGCGATCGAAGTATGACACGACGATCAATATGAGGCGGGCGCACATTGAGCGTTCGAAACATGAATTGCTTGACGTTCTTCGATTTCATTGTCTCAACTTCGGATGCCAGCACGTTCGCGGCCAGATCTTTCTCGCAACCGGGAAGCTCCCCCATTCACAGGTCCCAGAACATTACAGTACTTGCACGGATCGTTGTCCAATCTGCCGTAACGACTTCAAGGATAACTTCCTACCTGTTGTTCGCTCCAAAGTTGCCAAGATGCTAAAGCATTTCGATCGTACATACATGCCACTGCCAGCAGATAAGGACAACATTGTCAATCTGTTATGGAAAGACGAGGCGCGTCGTAAGGAGGGGGTTTTTGGGAAGAAGTCCGTGCAAAAACGTCAAGTTGATGGACTTTTCCTTCAATTGATTGCTACTAAAATGATTGCGTTGCGTAAAGACAAAGCAGGAGAAGGTCTCGAGTGGTACGTTGTTGTAGTCCCCGATCCCGACGGTGAGGATGACGACATTCTCTTCGCATGTGATTTGGATGAATACTGGGGTGGCATCGATCTAAGGGTATGAATTCATGTTAACACTTAATTGTAATATCCCGGTTCCAAACTGTGCACCAACTTTGTCCAAGGAGACTCAAGGGAATCAGCTTTCTCTACACCAATGACCGTTTGAGATTCAACCTTCATCTGGCGAACCCTGTTAAGAATGAATTTCATTACAGTCCTCTTCCTGTTTATCCTTGCTGCTGAAGTTGATGCGACAAGGATATAGTTTACCTTCTCCATGCCCTCCGTTCCAAATGTCCAGGGGTTCCTGACGCAGAACTTGGGCAGCTTCGTGACGTCATCATCATCGTCATTGTCGCCGAGATCAACAGACTCCTCGGTGACTTGGACGTTGGTCATAGTTTCCTCTTGCACAACGAGCGAGTTGACTTGGCTAGGGGCATCCGTATCTTCGGACACATCTTCTCCGAGATTTGCATCGATCTGTTCCGTCCAGATATGCTTCACGCCATTGAAGAGACGAGTGGCGGAGCACTCAGCGACGTCATTCATTCGCTTCTCCAGCTTCTCATTCTTCGGGTTGGTTTTGATGAGAGGCTTGAGGTCGGGCACCGTTTTCATGGTCAAATTGCGTTTGGTGTGCTTCACCTTGAACATATGTGTGAACAATTCATAGATTGCACGACGCTCATTTGTCTGCTTCGCCGTCGACCCTCGTCTCGTAGTGTATTGACCATACTTGTTGAGTTTCTTCTTCCGCACACGAAGATTGTTATTCCTGTAATACTTCTGAGAGAATTTCTTACTGCGCTGGGCGAGACCAACATAGTTCCCTGAACGAACGTAACCGCACATCGACCTCATTTTTGGAAACATTGCAAACAAACGGTTGCCAAGTTCCATGTATTCGTCGTGAGGAACACATCCCTTGCCTGCGCTCCTCGGATGAGTACGAACGAACCGATTGATACGGCATTCATGAAGACGCCGATATGGGAATTTTTTGTACAGCTGTAAGTTCTGATCGTGGAACGCCTGAACATACTTCCGCTGCCCAAGAGCAAACCAAACAGGGGCGAACCAGTCATATCCCTTCTCGACAAGAATGGCGTCCCCGGCGCGATAAGACTCGACGAATAAGGTGAAGTCGTCAGACATGTGCAGAAAGAGAGCCACAATCATCTCAAACTCATCTCTGTGGCTGTCGTCTTCCATGTTACGCAACCACTTCTGGTACCTATCCGCAAAGATGCACAATACATCCGACTCTGTCACGTCGTTGGATTCATTTGCTGCATCATCGGACAGGGATTTATACTCGTCCGCGTGTTCAGAGATAAATCTCTGTATCATGAAACGGTGGAGTTCTTCGTTCACCAACTTGATGAGCCGACTTGCCTGGTAGTAGCATCCCCTGACCTGTTCGTTGATTCGTTTCCATCCCAAGATATCCTGGATTGGACCTAGCAGCGGCTTATAGAAGCACTTGAAGATTGACTGGGCAATGTTCAAACCAGTATGCCAATCGCCTGGTATCGTCATTATCGTTTCGGCTGCCTTCTCGAATACGTCAGCAATCTGAGACGTTTCTTCCAGGCTGGGCTCCCTCCCTCGAATGGCCGAAAAGAACGAATTGATGCATTCTATAGTCTTCCGATTGCCGACGACTATGTTCCGGTGTTCGCCAGCATCGGAAACCAACTCCCACGTTCCATCGTCGAGCTCTCTCAAAGTGCCGCCCTTCAGGAGAAGGTCCAATGTGATGGCCCCCGCACCTTTCTTCTCTCCTTCATCGATTCCAACAACACCCAGGAAAAGTGATTTGGTGACCTCATCAGTTAATTCTCCGTTCCATTTCTCGATGGCCTCGTCCTGGAATCCACGGCAAGTATGTAGGAAGTTGGTTGCCTTGTCACTAGTACAGAGTTTTCGCATCTTC
Source organism: Thalassiosira mediterranea (assembly GCA_036939795.1). NCBI lineage: Eukaryota > Bacillariophyta > Thalassiosirophyceae > Thalassiosirales > Thalassiosiraceae > Thalassiosira > Thalassiosira mediterranea. The sequence goes on from JALLBE010000924.1 coordinate 12,071, forward strand.
ATCATGGTGTCGTGGTCAAACTCTTTGGGCGACTGCTTGAATGAACCCTCACTCCTGGTGAACACGTTGCCCACCCTATCCAGCATGTACGTCATCCGTACTATGCATTCTAAACCCTCAACACGTTGTCCCTCAAAATCAGGTTCGAGGGTGCCCTCCAAATGCTTGTGGCACATGATGTATGTCGCCAGCTGCTCGTTGGGGGGTGCCCGTTCATATGGAGCCATGCCGGGTGGTGATGGTATTGGTTGGCCCGCATGACCAGTTATTTTTGTTTTGAACTCGTCCCAGCGCGTGTCGTTGTACTCATGAGGCTGGTGACACACCATATGAGTACCCTTGAAGAACGCCGAGGCATGCTTTCCCACCTGGTCTTTGATTTCAACGCCCACTTGCATGTTGTCGTAGCAGAACAACTTGACCAGTGACTTCGTTAAGAGTTTGCGATAATGAAAGTTTAGATTCGAGGCAAGATTGGTCAAGCGATCGGATCTCGTTGACGACAGACTTAGAACTAGATTCTACTAGTTTAGTGCGCACTAGAAACTAGATTTTAGA
>JALLBE010000925.1:0-12637 GCA_036939795.1 Thalassiosira mediterranea
TTTCTGTGGACTATTATACACCGTGTTGCAGTTGCAGATCACCAGATTGCACTGGCAACCTAACCCCGCCCAACAAAAATGCCACTGGACCAGCCCACCGCCCGCGCCGAGCGCCGATCATAAACTTGTCTTGACTCCGCGCCGCAGTAGCCGCATCGCAAGCCCGACCTTCCCACCATCACCATGGCCTTCCCATCCCTGAAGACGGCCGCTCTCGCCCTCCTCGCGGCGGCCGCCGGCGTCCGCGCCGACGATCCCCTCACCGTCATGTTCGTCAACGAATTCCCCGACACCACCATCGACCTCTACTGGGAGAACCACGCCTACCCCGACGACCACCCCGATCGCAGGCGATTGGAGGCTCGCATTAAGCCCCAGGGAGGGTGGCACTCCAGCGAGACGTTCGTCGGGCACGGTGAGTAACGAATTGTAAAAATCAAAGGTTCCGATGCCTCTGTGGAGGATTGGGGGGCACCGTCCACTTTATGTCCTAGCTCCACCATCTCACTGGACTTCGAAATCACCACATAAAAATAGAGTTCAGCTACGTCCTCGACGGCAGCCGTCACTACATCACCCCTCCCCCCGGAAACGCCAACAACGAACAATTCCTCATGCTCGCCGGCGACCACGAGGGCTTCCGCGTCCGCTGCGAAATCACCGTCAACTCCCAACAGTACATGGACTACCTCGACATCCTCGTCAAACCCTACTGGGCGCCCCGCGCCGCCTCCCGCTTCCTCGAGCTCGTGCGCGAGAAGTACTACGACGGAGTGGCGTTCAACCGCGTCGTGCCCAAATTCCTGACACAGTTTGGCATCGGGAAGGATTACTTCACCCGCACGAAGGAGAAGGAGTTGACCATCTGGGACGATTTCCCGAAGGACGTCAAGTTCGAGCCCGGCACGATCTCCTTCGCGGGGAGCGGGCACGACAGCCGTACCACGGAGATATTCGTGGTCATGCCCGGGGCGACTCAGGAGCAGTTGGATAAGTTTGGGACGAACAGCTGGGAGACGCCCTTCGCCGTGATTGATGGAGATGTGAACAAGAGCGCTTTGAAGAAGATTTATTCTGGATATGGTGACATGCCCCCGTAAGTTGTTAGCCATGGCTATTGTGCACAGTTTTTGTCGCGTATTGGGGCCCGTTGTGTCTGAGTGCAAAGAAGTGGTTGAGTCCAGAGTGAGGCTCCTTGCCAGTGGTTCATTGGCGGTTGGGGTTTCGTGGAAAGGGTACACCAACATTCAAAACTCTCCCCGCACACGTAGAAGCCCAATTATGGATCCACGCGAGTGAAAAGGTTTGATTGGTGTATATGTACACTATCACGTGGTTTGACAGCACTGCATGTAGCCATGCCCCCTACTGTTTTTGTTGAGGATGGAATTATCTTGTCAATGCTTTGCAGCCAGCATATATCAACAATGGGGTGGGAAGAAGAATTGCTGCACTGATATTATAGAAATGGAAGGATCAATTCTGTGATATTGCGATTGAGATACCATTTCATCATACTGACCTCCCTGATTTCTCTTCTCCAACCTATCAGGTGGGGCAAGGGTAAGTAGTTATTTGTGGTTGTCACATGTTGGGGCTGGCTATGTCTCAGAGCGAAGAAAGCATTCAGTCCAGGGAGAAATGTTTCTTGCCATTGCTTCAATTCTTGACGGTGGGAGATGAGTGGGAAAGGGTCCACTGATGTTCCACAACCTCCCAGCACATGAGCTCAAGTATGGATCTCTCGCGAGTGAAACGATGTGATTGGTATTGGTGTATGTGCGCTGACACGCGGTTTGAGATAGCACTGGCTGTATCTTTCCCCAGCACTATTTTCATTGAGGAAGGAAAGCGCGCTGCCCATTGCTTGTCAGCCGGATCAGGGTGGGAAGAGGAATTGCTGCACTTATATTATTGAAATGGATGGTTCATCCCTGTGATATCGTTAATGCAAGATGTCATTTCATCATTCTGACCTCCCTGACTTCTTCCCTTCAATAATTCAGGTCCGGACACCACCAAGATTTACGATGTCGATGGTTACACCTCGTACCTGCCGAAGCAGTTCCCGAAACTTGACTACATCGATCGCTGTTACATCGTGGATGAGGTTGGTCTCAACGATCTGGCTGAGGGAGAATTCTAATGCAAGTTAGGTGTTGGTGACTGGTCATATTTGAGTTTTGATGTGGAAGCTCTTGGGCTGTGTCGTGTGGCTTTTGAGTCCATTGGGTGTCCACTTGTCTGGAGATTCTTAACTGGGCGGGCCCAATATCAGTACCTACCCATAAGAGCTCCAGAATCGTTGCATTTTTTGGACTCTATAGGTTCAATACATAGTTCAGGCAGTTGAGTAGTCATGATTTACAGTATGTGGTGACCAGATATGAGGTTTAGTCTGTTCAACCGTAACCCTCTCTGAGAAGCAGAGTTTTGGAGCTTCTTGTATGTGGGCTATCAATTCCAAAACAAGCTTTATCTCACAGGAACCCGGCAGAGCTGTCCTGCCCCCACAAACTTGCTTCCAACTGTCAGCGGGAGGACCCCTGCACCTACCCTTGATATGGGAAAGCATCTTGCCAAGGAACACGCAATGAATGAGTTTGTTCGATGTTGCCAACCATTGCCGAACAAACTTTGCTTGGTAATTGTACATACAACTTAGTTGGGGGGTGGGGCTTTGTTTTATTGCGGATTAGTGTGAAATCTCTCACGGATCGTGCATGCTAGTATAAGACACACAAGCATATTGATACTTCGTCAAATTATCACACAAGCCTGCATCCTTTGGTTTTCTGCCGCTAGAACTGGTCTCGAAATATTTGAGCGCCTCGTAGAAGCATCTGCGACCCAGCAGATCATCTAAGGTTCCACAAACCTCCTCAACGATAGAGAAGTCATCCGTGTTCTCCTTGGCACACTGCGAACCAACGCCATCTACACAAATTTGAGCCTGTTCGCCCGAAATACTTGCCGATCGATCCAAGCAGTAGTTGAGCGCACCTGCGTAATCACGAGGGTGTACACTGAGATACTCTGAAGCTGCATATATGAAACAGTCATAGTCTGTCGAGCTATCCAAGCAGATTTCAATGGACGACGGTTGATGAGGGACTTGAAGACGTTTTTCCATTTCCAGCAACATCTTGGCATGATAGTCATCGCTTGAGGAAGATAATGCACCCTTTAATTCAGTAGCAACAACATGAGCTTCCATAAAATCCATGCTCAGAATATTCCCGCTCACTGCAAAGTAATCCATCCAGAGGCCATTTTCGCAATGCTCAGGGTTGGATGTTTCTCTACAAGTCGACAGACCCTTTTGAACAACATCTCGTTCTGTGTCCATGCGATACCTTTGGATGATGCCATGTCCAATACCATGGTGACACCTAATTGTTTCCATGGAGACGAATGACAAAGACACGAAGATTAAATTTGCAGAAAGAAGAAGTGCGGTATTGAGCCAAAACTCCACTCACTCCCATGGGCCCAACTGAACACTAGCCAACTTAGTGCACACCTTCTCCTCTATCTCCTGTGCGGTGGTGACCAGAGAATCTAAATCGTTCACACCTCTTAGGCGAAACTCAATCACACCGTGGAGATAGGCGGCATTGCACAGCATCAGGAGGTCTTCAGCATAGCCTGTGCCAATCAATTCATGATACGCTGCGTCGATACTTTCTGAGTATTGATAAGCCACCCTTCCAAGGTTGTGAGCAAGCGGGTGGCAAGCAGATGCAATTTGGCTGTCGGTAGACATGAGTTCTGACAGGCGCTGAAGAGCGCGTTTTGGGCCGCCAAACTTCGCTGAGAGATCGTCATTGGGGTCCTCCTGGCCGTGCGGATATGGCAATTGGAGCAGATCATGCAATAGGATACGAAATGTTTCTGATCCTTTCGATGTTCTTAGGAAACCTTCGCCAGTGCTTTCAGGTTCGTCAACGCATCCATTATCAGGTAACACGACATTCTCAACAACTGGGGCATGCAGTGTTGGCCAGTCTGGAAACACTACCAGATACATCCTGTCCCAATTCTTTCCTGTGATCAATACGTGATCCTTGCCCAAGGCTATGCCATTCAAAACGTGCTCGCTGTTTCTTTCGCTGGCAGGGTACAACGACGACATGTCTTATGGAGAAGGGCCAGAAAAGGATGAGATCCCTGACCGTGATTACAATACATAATACATGGGTAAACGTAATTCGTGGATCTCTCACCATATTCCTTGATGCTCTTTCCAGTGGCGGGATCCACACAGATGATATCGTCACTATGCCAGATGTTGCAGCACACGAGCCCGCCCATGTACTCCAACTCGTTTAGCTGATCCTGCGATGCTCCGTCAAAGCGGGTCACCGCGACCTTCCGCTTCTCTTTCAGCGTGTCCCGATCCCAGAAGTAAAGATTGTTGGTTCCGTCGCTCACAATGAATTCCTCGCTCGAGGCATCGTAGGTTATCCCCCAACCCTGGTTCCCTGGCGGCGTGGTGGTGTATTCGAACTCATCTAATTTCTCCAGTGTCAGGGGGTCATATATGAACCCAATCGATTTCTGCCACGTGATCACTATCAGACGCTCACTCCCATTTTTGTCGGTGAAAAACGTTGAGCCCTCACCAAAGAAGCGCGGCTCTATATCTACAGAAAGTTCTACTTCAAATGTCTCCGGATGGATTCGACGAACTTTTGACCGGCCGTATAATCCAGTGGTCTCGTAGATGTATCCATCGCTGCCGTATGAGAGGCCTTGGCTGTGATACAGTGGCGTGTGCAATATGAGCTTGACTGAAATCACAATAGGAGGACCTCCGATAAATGACAAGTCTCACGTGAACGACGTAGGGTCGTGGTCTACCCGTTGAAGGACAGTGAATGCATTTGAGATGGTCTTGATTTGCACCTCGTCAGATTCTTCTACCTCGAGTACTACCTCAGGCTCATGAGACGGCTGCTCCAACTCTGATCCTCCACCCTGCTCTACTTCGGACACAGTGATCTCGGTCTGGTTGTCGACACCTCCGTGATATATATCATGATGAATAATATCCAGCGAGTTCTCCTCATCATTCGCCTTCCCGAAGCCCGCCGAGGCATCCCGCTCTGATGCTGCTTCGTTCCCACAGGGGGCGCATCTCGGCACATCCTCCACTTCAGCAGCCGATGACGCCACAGGGACAAAAAGAGTGGGCCAGTCAAGGAAGGAGATCTTGAACATGCGGTCCCAATTCTTCCCCGTGATGAGGATGTGGTCCTTACCCATCGCTATGCCATTGAGAACATCCTCCCTGCCTCCTCTTTGTGCCACCGGGTAAAGGGTGGACATGTCTTTGTGGGGGTGTGAGTAATGCCAGCGGCATATATGAGTCCATACACTGCGACGAAACTTCATGACTGCATTACTATAGTCTCACCGTATTCTCTGACGATCTTTCCATCATCAGGATTCACGCATACGATATCGTCACTATGCCAGATGTTGCAACACACCAGCCCGTCAATGTACTCCAACTCATTTAGCTGATCCTGCACCCTGCCATCCTTCCGCTTCACCACCACCCTCCGTTTCTCCTTGAGAGTGTCCCGATCCCAAAAGAAAAGGGTTGACGTGCCATCGCTCACTACAAACTCCTCGCGAGATGGATCGTACGTGATGCCCCATCCTTCGTTGTGAGGTGAAGTGGTGCTATAATCGAAGTCTGAGAGTTTCTCCAACGTGTCTGCGTCGTAAATGAAGCCGGTGTGTTTCTTCCACGTGATCTGAATGATGCGACCTTTCCCTGAAGAGTCTGTGTAGTATGCTGATCCCTCTCCGAAGTAGAAGGGTTCCAGGTCGACGGAGAGCTCAACTTCGAATGTTTGGGGGTTTATTTTGCGTCGTTTTGAGTTGCCGTACATGCCGGTGGTCTCGTAGAGATATCCGTCATCGCCGTACGAGAGGCCTTGTCTGCAAGGCACGTGCAATAGATATTACGATCAATGGTTCAATTTGATGAGATGATGGTGCAGTCACAGTGCTGCTGCAACAGCATGGAAAGTGTTGCCTTCCCCATCCTTTGTAACCGACAGACGTAACTTCTACCTTCGATAGATGCATAAGTTATGGGTCAATGCAACTGTTGTGTGCCTGGGTAATTACAGCCGGTTGCAGCTACTCTCACGCAATGCATCGAGGCAACAAAAATTCATCCCCTCTCTCGGATCTCAATGTCACGCATCTTGCATCTGCCTTGTGTGACTTTTGATCGCACCATATCGACGCATCGAACGTATCGAAACAATGGGGCTGCGGCGAGAAGTCGCATCGTCGACGCTGACCGACAAGCCACGGTATAAGCATCATTTGGGCGCGGGCACTCACGTGAACGAGGTCGGGTCGTGATCAACCCGTTCCATCACCACGAACGGAGGACTGTTGTCCGGCGTAGTTGCCGAAGGGGGGGTCGGATGACCGAGCCACTCGCCGACGCTAGCGCTCGACGAGCCAAAGAGTACGGGACCACCGAACGTCGTGGCAACGACGCCCAGGACGAACCCCACTATGGTCCCGCACGCGACGGCGAGGCGGGAGGCGCAGCAACGACCGGATGAACGGGAGGAGGCGACGGGATCCGGATGGGGCGGCATGGCGACGCCGCCCTCCTCCATGTCGTCGTTGTAGACGGGGCGGTCGACGTCGACATCGACATCGACATCGTGGTCGCTACCGCCATGATGTCGAGCAGAGAGGGCGATCGAGGGACGAGGCGATAGATATGCGAGTGTGGGGCCGGGGCCGGGGGCGGGGGCGGGGGCCGGGGGCCAATCTGTTGATGTCTTTGGATAATGAGCGCCTGATACTGCCTGGATACTTGTGATTGTTTTTGTGATAAGAAACAGACATCATACCGGATCCTGCATGCATGACTGAATTGTGTTTCTGGCGGGAACAGGAAAGTGATGGAATGGAATCAAAGATCAAAGAGCTTTCGTCTCTCTCGCTCTATCTCTCCACAGCTCTCCACCCTCCGCCGCGCCTTCGCAGTCCGCAGTCCGCAGGCTATCACAAATCACAACCCCCCTCGCTCCACGTCCAACCGCTGGTCCAACGTCCACTCTCCACTCCTCCACCCTGCCCCCTGCCTGCCTCCTGCCTCTTCACCCCTCACTCTCGCTCCGTTCACTCCATACTCCATCGCAACATATCCCAATCATTTCCTCTCTCGCCTCAATCACGACAGCTCGGAGCATCGCGTGGTCGCCTCTCGCGCCGTCAATCTCGTATCGGCACGCTGCGCTCAGATGCCAGACGACGGTAATCGCGACGTCAGGAGACCACCCTATCTCCCGTGACTTTCATACGTCATCGATTATCGGTCGGCGTCGGTGTCGAAGCAGAGGTTATGCAAAGTTGAACGCATAGTTGAACGAGCGTCGAAGATCCTTCACGATGAACGATAAATTCCTTGACAATCTTAAAGACATGGTGGATGTTGCTTGGACAGAAGGAGACGATGCACAATGTACCTCGTACTGCACCTGTTGCAATGCAGCAGGAGGTGATAGCGTTCATCAACGCTCTGACGATGAAGAGGAGGAAGCAGAACCCCTCCGAAATCTCGCCAGGGAGGCCGGTGCGGCTATCATCCTGCTTTATCGAGGAATCCCGTTCGAAAAAGATGCCGATGGCTGGTTTGTCGTTGGGAAAAGGAAAAACATCCATGTTCATCCCCTCGACATGAATGCAGCGTGCTATTCGGACGTTATTTTTGAGGAGGATCCCTGGACGTATGTGCCAAGTGCTGATCAACTTGCTTGGGTGAACAAAAAGGGCATTACCGAACGCGTTCCATGGGGGCTGCCTGAATCAAAGATCATGGAGGGAGATGATATTACGCAAGACATGCACATGCGCTTCAAATCAGCGGGGCGTAATGTCAAGCAATTGTATTACCAAGAAAAGGGAAGGGAGCTCCCCGTTGTGCAGTTCATTGATTGCTTAATCGAGAGAAAGTGGAACTACATTGGTAGTGCAGCTGTGGAAGAGGCATCGAAGTTCACATATGTGATCCGGGTCGAACTCTGCGAGAATGAAAAAGATGTTTGGAGGAGATTCAAGGTGCCATCTGCAATCGACCTGTCAAAGCTACATGACCAAGTGTTGGTCCCCATCATGGGCTGGGCAAGAGGTTATCATGGCTATGCCTTCGAAGATCCTAATGATGGAACGATCATTGGACCCGAGAAGTATGGTGGCTACATTGACATGATGCACGTTGGTATGCATTTGCAAAAAGTCATGGATGATAGAGGATATCCTTTGGCAGCCTTGTTGAGAGAGGTTGGCGACATTGCATACTACACTTACGATTTGGGGGATAACTGGGATCACCGCCTCGTATTAGAGGAGGTCCTCGAGGAAGAGGATTCTGTGACCCTCATTGACGGTGAAGGAGGATGTCCGCCAGAGGACAGCAGCGGGCTTGGTGGCATGGGCATACATGCCTATGCCAAATTCCTTCGTGAATACAAGAGAAATCCGCGGCGTGTAAAGGGTGCCTTGAAACAGGCAGGCAAATCCAGGAACTACTCCTCGCCATGGATGGGTGGCCCCCCGATTGAGTTCAAGCCTCTAAGTTTTGACATTGATTATCACCGCACACTCTTGCATGCTATTATGGCTGGACCCTCTGTGAAAACCAGGACAAATGCATTTTTCATGAATGGACTCGGGGGTGCACAGGAGGACTTGTACCGCGAATCTATGAGGGGATGCAATGGATGTGGGAGTAGGCTCAAGGCTCTCCAAAAGTGCACCGGCTGTAGAAAAGCGTCATACTGCAGTAAAGAGTGCCAGGTCAATCATTGGCCATGTCACAAAGTGGAATGCAAGAAGCATAGAAAATTGAGGAAAGCACGAAAGTGACTGTGCAGCTGGCCTACAATAGACATCGTAAACTGAATCAATCTGCATTCGTGTCGACGCTATGCAAGTATGAGCCATATTTAGCAAGTACCTAGTCAAGGTTGAGATGCATCTTGACTACTGGGCAAACACCCACCGGAGCAAATGACCACCTCTTCATGTCTACACTCTTACGGGCCGGATTCATTTTGCAGTAGAACGGACCAGGACTGAGCCCATGCAAACACAAGGTTCCTGCAGGTGGCTACATGCAGCGAGATGACTGATTCTGCATGGTAATGAAATGCCTACTTGCACCGAGGTTGCACAACTAAGGCGGTTGAATGGCTTCTGGGGATGAACAGAAAGGTTGGAAAAGAATTGTTTTTACACTATCTTTACGTGGTTGTCTTCATCCCTAAAAAAGATCACACGTAGAAGTCATACAAAATTCATCAAACGTGAAAGTATCCCCATGAATTCCAGATTTACGCATCGCCACCGCTCGCAGTGAGCGTGCACTCATCCCCATTGAGACAATTCGCCGTGTAATCGTTGCCACCATCGGCATCGCCGTCCACGGTGATGGGATCCGCGGACTTGGTCGCGCCGCTGCACTCGTCGCACGTGAACGGGGAGTACGTCGCCTTGTCGTCCCTCGAAAGCATGACGCTGCCCACCCAAGCGTTGGTGGTGGGATTCTTGACCCGCAAGCCCACGAGGTTGTCGAAGCACTGGTCGAGGACCACCTCGTCCTGCTTGTAAAACTTGCCGGGGTTGCCGACGGGGGCGTAGCCGGAGCCTACATCGACCAGGACATCGACATTGCCGCCGTTGCCGCCGTTGGACCCCGTGGTGATCAGGATGCATCCAGGCTCCCCTGCGGCCTCTACGGCAGTTTCCTCGGCAACGGCAGTTTCTACCCCCGAGGCATCTGGGGCGGGGGCAACGGCCGCCGGGGCGGCGGCCACGGGCGCCCCTTCCTCCGCATCACAGTAGGGCGGCAAGAGGCACACCCCATCGCCCATCATGTCTTGCTTCGCCGACGCGAGAGTGGGGAATTTGGATTCCCCGTGCTCGTGCATCGACTTCGCGTAGTCCTCACAGATATGCGTGTGGAATACGCACCCCGAGCACCAGTTCTCGAGCCCGGCATCCACGAGCCTCTGACGTTCCTCGCCGAGCGGCACGATGCAGTTGCCCTTACCCATTTCCTCGTGCATCAACTCCTCGTAGCTTTTGGCGTATGCTCCCGCAAGGTACGTGATTCGGCGCCAGCAGCTGAAGTCCTTATTCTTCCATTGGCACTCCTTGCAGAAGTTATTGAGGTTGTTGGCGCCGTCGGCGTCCACTGGGTGCTTTCGGCAGTCACCCATTAATCCCAGCTGGGATTGTTCCACGGGGGGCACATAGTCCTGCTTCCTTTCCTCGGGGCAGTGACCCTTCTTCATCTCGCTCTCCTGTGCTTCCTTTTGGTCGATTCGGTAGTGTTGCATGAGGAAGGCGATACGCGCGTTGCACGTCATGGGCAACTGCTTGTATTGGCTGGGAGGGTCAGGAGGGCAGCGAAAGCGACAGAGGGTCAGAAATTGAAATAGCTCGATAGTGGTAGACCTGTGTTTTTCCACCTCCAAAGACTTACCAACCACCGCAGAACTCGACAGACATGTCAATCTTGGCATCTTGGGCTGCCCCCGTGTTGGGATAGACGACCGCCTGATCAGCAGCCTGTTCAGCCTGACCAGCTTGCGCCGTCTGCCCGACCGCGGCCGTCCCTGCGTTGTCACCGGCAGCTGGCTGGTTGTCTTCCGTGGCTGCCGCATCGTCACCTGTCGCCTGATCACCCGATACTGCGCCGGACTCCTGGGCGGCGGCGATGGCAACCCCCGAAGCGTCAGGGTCCGTGCTGCCCCCGGCCGCTGCCTCATTTCCATCACCATCATCATTTTCATTTCCATCATCACCCCCGGCGGTAGCACCCTGCGCGCCGTCCTGACCTCCTCCAGCCACGGCGTCCTGCACGCCCGCCTGGCCCCCACCGGCCGCTGCGGCAGCATTACCTGCAGCTCCTTGAGGTGCGGCCTGATCCCCGGCCGCGGCATAGCCCTGGGCGGCCGCGTCCGGCTCCTGGCCCTTCATGGTGGCGGCGGCGCCGGCATCCACCGGCCCTCCGCTGGCGGCCACGGCCGCGGCTCCCGCATCCACGGGAGCCCCGCCGCCCGCGGCGACGGCCACGGCGCCCGCATCGACCGGTCCTCCGCTCCCGGCCACGGCCGCGGCTCCCGCGTCCACGGGAGCGCCCGAAGCGGCGGCGCCCGCAGCAGCCCCGGCGGTCGCTGCCTCGCCGGCGGCTCCTGCAGGGGATGCAGCGGCTGCGGCGGCCGCGGCGGCATCGGCCGCATTCACATCTTGGGTGTCGTCGTAGTGCACGTTGTTGAAGTCGCTGTCTCCCGCGTTGGATCCGTCGGTGATCGTTCCGGTGGTCTCCGCCGCAGCAGCCTGCTGGTCCTGTCCCGGCGCCGGAACCTGCTGGGCGTCGCTGCCGGATCCCGGAGCCCAGAAAATATCCTCGTCGTTGCCCCCCCCGGAGCCAACGCCGCCGCCGCCCTGATTGCTCGGAATCTCTCCCCCGATCCCGACGTTGGGAGCGGCCTGAGCCTGCCCCCCGAGGTCCGGGTGAGCCCCGAGGCTCTGCGCGGCGGGTTCGCCCGCGCGATCCTTCGTCAGCAACATGACCATCAGCACCACGATCATCCCGAAGAAGAACCCCATCCCGGCGACCTTGATCGTCTTCTTGTCGATCTTCGTCCCCGTGTGCCCGGCCCCGTCCATGCCGTACGCCCCCGCCTCCTCGTCCAGATAACCTCGTGAGTTGTTGGGGTCGTCGAGGTAGCGCTTGTTCCCTCCCCACAATCCCATTCGGGGACTCGTGCTCGCCTCGAGGGCCGAGGTGGAGCTCCCCAGGGACATGTCCCCGATGTGGGACGTCGCCATGGAAGTGCCCGAGACGGAGGAGCCTCCGCCGGTGACGTAGCCGTCGGTGGCGAAGCTGGCCGCCGGAGGGGCGGGGGGGTCGTTATTATTGCCGAGGTCCGCGCGTCGCGGCGAAGGGCGGTCGTATTCGTCGGGAGGGTCGGCGGGATAGTCGCGGTAGCCGCCGCCAGAGCTTGAGCCGTCGGGGGCGTCGGAGTAGGACGCCATGGTCGATGTGTCGCGGTGGAGAAATGAATCAGTTCATAAGTTATGAGCGTTCGCTTGGCATGCACGGACGGGGCTGCTTCCAGGCAGCGCAGCGGGGGCAGTGGAGATCATTTTCACGGTCGGTTCAGGGAAGAGGATTGCATAAAAGAACCAATGAGGGGTAATTAAATACTCTTTTGGTTATATAATAAAAAATACTAACAGAATATTTATAATGTATATTTAAAATTAATTATTTATCATAAATTTATTATTGGGAAGTATTTAGTAGTTACATAGCCCTAACCCTCATATAGAACGGAAATCGATGCTTGACATAGGAATTAATATCCAACACATTTTTCTAATGGCGCGCCCCGTCCCGCCAAGGTGTCGATGTCCATCTGGCTGTTGGATCATCATACTATTCCTACGTACTAAATAAGTTGCCTGTACTCGTTGCGCGCGCTTGCTCGCTTGTGCAGCTTCCTTGATTTTGTTGATTGATCTTTGATGAAAGGCGGCGTACGCCGCTGCAGCACGGTGCTTTGTTTTATATTTGTTGGAG
>JALLBE010000926.1:0-12609 GCA_036939795.1 Thalassiosira mediterranea
GCCTCTTAGAACTCCGAACGTGGCGGCTGGTTTTTTGTGCGAGAGCCGCTAACAAAGAGTTAGGGGGTTGACGACCTTAATTTACATACATCTTATTTCACACGACCGCGTCGGACATTGATAGGGAATAGGTCAAGCTTCGTGATCGGATCGGACGGAAAATATGACATATGCTTGAGACTCGCTTATTTAGGATCATAGTTATGTGGTATGTAAAAGGGGCGAAGCTCGTCGCTGTTCCCTTCGGGTATTGAATGGGTACCTATGGTACATACATAGGTACCCATGTACATATTAGAGTGCAGGGAAATAGCGATCATTTCCATCATCGCCAAAGATCCAAAGATCCGAACTCATTTCTGTCTCAACGCAACCATGTCGCATCACTTCACGCCCTCTGTGCAACTGCAACCAGAACCACAGCGGCTGATCACACATCAAATATCTCAGAACAACAACTGTGAACGCGAACACCGCGGGAGGGCGGGAGCGATGTGAGATCGAAGATAGGTAGAGGGCGAGCGAGGGGCGGGCGAGGACGTCGACATCGAACATGTTGTGGTGGGATTGTGGGATCATGTGTGGGATTGTGGTGGGATCAACATCATCGAACACTCGAAGTGAAAGTGCTGGAGTTTGTCACCGTTCATAAAAAGGCAGCACATCAACTCAACAACTAAGACAACAACATCAACCAAAACAGAAAGGTTGGGAAAGAGTACCAAGCAGACAGAACTACACCTCCAGAGATCATTCGTAAAACCATGACCGACGTCCACGCCCACCCTTCTATCCCTCAGCAGGAAATTCAGCATGCCGCTCTCGATCATGACATCCGCACCGTCCAAAACCGCACCGAAATGGAGCAATCGCGGAGGATATCAGCCGTCCTTGACACCTATCGCGAAGAACTGTTCTCGAAGGTGAACGAGCACCTCGCCGAACTCCAGCACCTCGAGGACTCCAGGGAGCGCACGGCGCAATTCAAGGAGGAGATGCTCGCTAAGGTGAACGATCACCTCGCCGAGCTTGAGAAGGAGAGCGCCAAGAAGGAGGAGGTGGCGCGGATCAAGGAAGAACTCCTGGAGAAGGTCCACCGCCATGCCGAGGAACTCGAGCAGATGGACGCACAGAGGGCGAGTCTGGCGACGTACAAGGCCGAGCTCCTCGAGAAGGCAGAGGAGCACGTCAAAGACGTGGAGCTCGCGCACGAGAAGGAGGTGCAGGTAAGGAGGTTCAGTCTCGAAATGAAGGAGAAGACTAAGGAGCATCAGTACCACATGGCAGAGAGGGCAGAGAAGGCGGCGAGGTTGAAGAAGGAGATCATCAAGGAGGCCGAGAGTTACCATTCCTCTTGATCATATGGGATATGATATCTGATGACCATCACTACTTCATTTCTTCCGACATTAGCAGTCCTCGGCGTTCAGCTCTGTACATTGTGATGATGGTGATGTGCGCTTACATGTCTAGAAACAAATGTTTCACTTGTCTAGAGGAGGCACGTGCCTATGATGAGTTACTGTCATCGTTAATATTTTTGATAAGGCACTGCATTATCAGACTTGAGGCTTTTATTTTCCAACAAAGATGCATTTACAAGCAATTCAAGCAAAAGTGGTCAGTACCACCCTTTCGTTGAACTAACGTACTCAGTAATGGATTCCGTGGACAGCTTTTCGTGAGTAAGTACGTATTTCAGTCAAATGTGAGAGCGAACAACTTTTCTGGCGAGTTTCATGGACGACCTGGTAAACATACCATGGGTACGTAAGGACAATCACCCTTGCAGTGTGTAGAAGAGTTCCCTGCAAATTTCAAGAAATGAGAGTCTGCTGTCACCTCAAGCCAATGGGCCAACAACAGTCTGTCGTCACTGCACAACCAAATCGAGTACATCTGGCAACACCCTTGCATAACAAAGAAATATAATAACCAATATTTCACACTCAACGCAACAAAAGATGCATCAGCAAATGGTGAGCCATCCCCTCATTACTCTTCTTTCGACTCATACGGTGTACCGTCATTATTCAATCGTGGGCTCGAGCCAAATACGGTGAACTTCGGTAAGTCATCAGATGCATCCCTCACGCGATTCTCGTAGTTCATGTGCGCCGTGGGCATGAACAACTCTGGAAGCTTGCAACTCTTGCCACAGGGGACGTCTGCGTCATCCGTCTCGATGTGGAAGTTGACCGGGAAGAATGCACGGAAGGGCGCGCCCTCGGGATGCTGGTAGATGTGGCTGCGCGACATCGAGGACCGGTAATGCCGTTAGACCAGGGACTCTCAGGACGCGCACGTGTGTCGATCCGATGACTCACCATCCGCACTCAGTACAGAAGCCGTGGCGCATCTTCCCCATTCCCTTCCCGACCTTGAGGTTGCTCTCTCCCTTGGTGAAGGTGAACTGGGGCGCCGGGACGCCGACGACGTGCGCCGGGCTGTCCCCCTTCGCCCGCGCGCATCCTCGACAGTGGCAGAGAAGTGCGAACATGGGCTTGTCGGGGATGTCGACGGTGAAGGCGATCTCGTCGCAGTTGCAGGATCCATCGAAACTCGGCATGTTGGGCTGGCTGTATGCGGGGATGATAAAGCGGCAGTAAGCTGCCGGGCGGGCGGGTAGCTGTCCGTCGCTGTTGCACTGTAGTTGCAGTGGAGGCCTTGGTGGAGGGAGTTGGGAGTTGGGAGTGTTTGGAGTTTGGAGAGGCTGGCGCCACCTTGCTGGCGCTGGCTGGATGGAGAGTCTTGGAGGGGTGCATGATGAGGAGCGGAGCTCGAAAATGGCGGGAAATGTGATGGATCAATATCCAATATCTTTTGCTTGACACCATCCATCATACACTATCATGTCTCTACATGGCTATCGAAGGAGGAGCCTCCGTCTACTTAGAACGGTGAGAGACATGATGGTGTAGTCCACCACACAACCGTCGCCGCGATCTTGCGAGATAACTTCCTTTGGAGCCCTCTCTTGTGGTGCTATTTTGGTGCGTGCGGAATCAATGGCCACCAGCAAGCCACCAGCAGCCCACCAACCTCCACCAACTCAGATCTAAAATCTAAAACTTTCATATCGATTTGAGAAACTTCTTGACCGAAGTTCCCTCTCAGAGTTGAAGAAGGTTGAAGGCTCTCTCACATCTCTACCTACCTACCTACATATCTTACAGTGCGATATGTACAGTAAAGTCCTGACTCCTGACGCACACAAACAAAACACACAAAAAGTCGTCCAAAAAGGGCCACAGATGCATTCATCGTCCATCCAAACAGCTCCGACAAGCACCCCAAACACAAAGACAAGCACAACAACCAACAACACCATTGCATTGTTTCGCATTCCGACCGCCCATCCGATCGATGAACCTAATGATTGAATTAAATAAAAATGATCACTTATAGATGAGCAACAACTTTATTTTAATGCTAGCTCTGCCGCGCTGCCAAACCCACGTCGTCATGCTATTTCCGGCAGCCAACGGCGCGTTATCGATCGATTCGTCGTCCGCATCATCAGCATCTCACGAGGCCTCCGCGCCAATCGCCGACGCCCCAGCTTTGACCTCCACCTCTCCTGCGGGGCGTTGCGTCTACCGGCCGTCCCCGTGCATTGCGTCCACAGCCGTCCCTGGGCGTTGAGTCTACCGGCCGTCCCGGGTGTTGCGTCCGCGGCTGTCCCCGGGTGTTGCGTCTATCATCCGTTCCGTTGCGTCTACCGGCCGTCCCCGGGCATATCGTTCACAGCCGTCCCCGGGTGTGGAGTCCACCATCCGTCCCCCGGCCGTTGCGTCCGCGGCTTTCCCCCGGCCGTTGCATCCGCGGCCGTCCCCCGGCGTTGCACTTCCAAGATAGGGCCGCGCGGTGGGAGAAGCCGCAGATGTGCGGCTGCGCCGCTAGCAGGGATGAGCGAGGATGGCGGCGGCGCAGGCACAGGACAAGCGATGGGGCGCGGGAGGCAGATTCGATGTTGATGGTGGAAGTAAGGTGGAAGGAGGCAACATGGCAAGGAGGGGGGCGTCGAAAGCGGTGAAATGAGCTGCGGTCGAAATGAGGCCGGCAGGGCGGGGCGAGTGCGTGAGCGAGAGGGCTGGTTGCTGCATGCGTGAATGATGTGCACAACGGCCACATGCCAACGGCCGGAATTTCTCTCGGATCTTTTTTGGACGGTCTGTCCGTCGCATTCTGGCGGGATTGTGGCGGGAAGATGGGCACCAAAACAGTACCACAAGAGAGGGCACCAAAGGAAGTTACATGCGATCTTGCCGCAATCAAGTCGCAACTCGCAACGCGCCGAGGATGTGAGGGTCCGATGACGCCCAACGAGCGCCGATGCCACCAGCAGCGCCGTTCCACAGCTTCAGCCTGCTTCAGCCTGCTTCAGCCTTCAGCTCTTGTTCACCTGGACCGCCTGCGCTCAGAAACGCTCGCCGCCGCGCCTCTTGATGGGACGGAACTTGACTCTCATATCCGCGCTCGGGAATGTTGTACGGACCGTGCGATACCCAAGCTCATTCAGGATGGCGCTATATCAGCTCTTGGCGCTCACGCTTTTAGCGAGGCAGCATCACGCGCTTCTGCATCCGGCTCCGTTCCCATCACCGCTCGCGTCAAGGGCCAATGGCGGCAATCTCCCTAAAGATGGCTTGGCTCTTGGCGGTAACAAGCCTTTCATCCGCCACTATGCCGTGCCTTCCCACAGCAGTCTGAGGGAGTTAGATCGAAGCTCGTTTCAACTTGATGGGCGTGCCTCAAGCCTGCTTCAATCCGCTGCGTCTGACAGTATCACTCAGGAGGATTGCGTCGAGGTCTCAGAAACGCCGCTCTCCGTCGCCGTGGCCGTGGGCTTAGCATCCTCCTTCGTCGGTTACCTCTACGGAAAGTGCACTAGGGGAGGCTTCAAGCTGCTGTGGAAAACAATTCCCACGTCGATTCTCAATGGTTCTGGTGGCGGACTGTGCAAGCTCATTCGTCAGTACCCGGCAGCATACATCGTATTGACTACCACCCTGGGAGGGGCGCTGGTGGCGACACTTTCCGCTCTCAAGTTCTCGAAGAACACGTTCTCAGCTCATGATTTTGTACACATTCTATCCCGAAAGGAAGACAGCCCGAGTGAAGTTGAAAAGTTTCCCGACGCCATGGAACATATGTTCCCCGTGATGTTGCTGGCGTGCATTACTTCGATCTCGGGTTTTAGTCTCGGCCCAGAAGCTCCCATGGTAAGAGACATTTGTAACCATGCGTTATGATAGACGTTCGCAAATTCGACCCTGTACCTCATGTCTCATCATGACTGAGCCAGGTCACTGTTGGTGGGCTCGTAGGCGTATCTATTGCGCGCAAATATCTCGAGTCCAGAAAGATCAGTGATAAGGAGACCTCAACCTCTATCCAAGAAACATGTGCCTTCGCTGGAGCCGCAGGGACTTTGACAGGATCGAGTAAGTCATGGGCTTATACAATCAATCTTTTACATACATTCTCCACTCAGGTCGTATTATAATGCTGGAACATGCAGTGAACATACCTCTGGCTGGTCCAATCTTTGCTATGGAAATGGTTGGACGTGGAGCTGGTATCTCTCATGCTGCTGGCAAGGCTTGGGGTTCCGCTATGGCAGCATGTTTTGCTGGTCTGGTGCTTCTTCGTGGTTTCTTGACGTCTGGAATGGGTGTCGGGGGACATTTCACATATGGAGCCAAGGCTGCAGTCGGAGCATTGACCGGTAGAGAAATGGTGTTGGCAAGCCTAGGCTCTGGTGTAGGAGGTGCAGTTGTAGGAACATGCTTCCACAAAACAGTGAGCTTCTTGAAGTCAGTGATATGGCCATCAAAATCATCGCCACCAAAGGAGCAGGATAAGTATGTTGCTATCGCAAAGAAGATTGCAGTAGCATTTACAGTTGGAATGATCAGTGTCAACTTCCCACAAACTATGTTCTGGGGTGAACCAGCTCTTCAGTGTGCGGTCGACGGCCAATGCACTCCATTCTCTGCCACTCCACACGCTATTCCTGGTGTTATGACCCAACTTGCCAGAGTAAACCCCAATGTACCATTTTCATCTGGCATGGCAGCACTCCAAGTTGGATTGGCGAAGTTCTCAGCAATTGCATTGGCCTCAGCAGGGGGCTTTCCCGGAGGAGTCATATTTCCCTTACTCTTCAATGGTGCGCCCTTTGCTCACGCTTTGATCTCAGCCTTAGGGTCATTGCTGCCTTCTGCCACATCTTCTTTGGTCGCTCCCACAATGGTAATGAGCTTCATGGCGGCGACACTGACAAGCATTACACGGACCCCTCTTTCGACTGTTTTGATTTTGGCACTCAGTGCCTCCGGGACTACACCTCTGAGTGTTCTTCTGCCTGGAGCAGTGATGGCTTCATATGTAAGTTTCATCTTTGCAGTTTGTGCTTTTATCTTGTGTTACCCAACTGATCTCTTTGGTCCTTCTAGATCTCTGTGTGGGTCTCAGATCTATTGTCAAATGAGTCCTTCTTCCACTACTCAGACTAGAGATAAGAAGGACAGAAATGGTACTCTTACATTATCAAAGATTTACAAATACTAATTAAGAGGGACAACCCCCAAGTGAAAGTTCCGTGAGAAACGCCTGTTCCAGCTGCTTGCGAACTGCTCATGACCAACCATTATGTTCAACCAGACATTGGAGTCCCAGGCTCAGCACCAACTGTCTGGGATGTCCTGTGGAATGTAGGTTCCATTGCCTGATCAACCATGAATCGCGCGACATCCATCTGACAAAAATATAGTGATTCATAGTTAGTGCGCATGTTGATAACATGTCATGAGAATTTGCCCTAAAAAAACAGCAACACTGTGAAAATATCTCCCTACCTTCGCCATATTTCCTCCAACTATGTCACCATCAATAGTTTTGCCAGTGGCAACATCATGGACTCTCTTCATTTTTGGTTCCTGAAGGTAATATCTACCATTTGGTACGACTTCTTCTCCAATTCCAACAGGCCTGACGATAAGAAAATCTAGAGAACTATTCTCAAAAGCATCTTCCATAGCTTCCAAGTCTTTCCTCGCCTTTCGCTGGAAGGTCCTGAACAGACATACCTGGGGTGTGTGGTCAAATGGTGTGAGTAGCTGTGATAAGAGTAATACTCCTGTGTATATATGAGCCAGAAATCATTACCATGAATTTGGTTGCCCAATGAGGCCAGCTCCTATCGCCATTAATACCGAATGATGATATGGTCTAAGGTACAAGAATGAAGTGATGGCTAACCTTTCAGCATACACGATCTTGGTGGTGAATGGTAATCATGAATTTTTCTCACCACAACCCGATTGACTTGTGCTTCCTCCATCGCGGCTGCTTGACACAAGAATGTTCAAGCGATTAGTTGCATGAATGAATGCTTGAACCACGAAATAGGTGCAATCATCTCCAGTAACATACCAATGACTTGCTTATTACCGTCGTACGCTACCAAACCCCTCTTCTTCAGCTCAGGATACTTCCACCCGGGCTGCCTGTGACCAAGACAGCTCACTACAGCATTGGCCCCATTGAAGTGAGAAGCAAGGTTTGGTTGTTCATTTTTCCATGTGTCAATCTTGACCATCTCTAGCTTTGAAGCAGCGTTTGGGTCGTTGAATGGATTTGTATGCCCTCCAGTGCAGTTGCACTCCCAGTTCTTTTCATCCAGCTTTTCGGGATACTCCGTGATTACTGTAACCTTGTCCACCGTTTGTTTCTCGAGAGCTGCTATGATTGCCTGGGTTATCATTTTATGAAGTGAGCTTATGAATATGTGCCACGGAGCGCAGGCCGGGCGACAAGTTTCCCGTTGTGATCATTAGAACTTACATGCCTCCCAACGTCACTGAGGCCGCCTATTGTTTGGGATGGCACAGCATGTTGGAGTGTGATGCATCGAAAAATATTCTAATGATCTCCTTCGCAGCATACAAGCTTACCAATTCCATAGAGAATGACTAGTTTGCAACAATCTGTTGGCGTCTTCATCTTCAAATGTATTTTGACAGGGAATTGCAACGGCGTGGACGTGAACGTTGACGCCAAACACAGGTCCGAGCAGATTATTTGAGCCCTCGTCTATCGATGGCAGCTAGGCTATCTGAAGAATGACCGGACTGCGTTGATGCTGCCGGTCTGTGCTCTCACGCAGATGAACGGCCGCGGGGGGGGGGGGGGGCGCGACGGACGCCGAGTGTTCGCCATTGTTCTTCTCAATCCACGTTCGATCCAAAGATTCTGAGGTGCACGGCTGTCGGCTGTACAATACGATCACTGCCTGATTCCTGATTGCCTGATTGGCATGTAAACAGGCGATATTGATTCCTGCATAGGAGCTGAAATTTGGGGTTCTCATTTTGATGTCAGTCAACCACATCACAGGCACAGCCATGCAATCAACGATCACCGCCTCACGCTACGCAGCGGGCCAACGAAGACGATCGCATCATGGAGAGTGAGGGGGCGGGTAAGTACTATTTTTGCTTCGTTGGATAACAATTTCTCTCATTAATAGCCGAAGTCGCCTGTTGATCGAACACCGCCGAGGCGACGATGACTTCTAGATCACTCACCAACAACTTCTTGCAATCGAGGTCAGCTTCACTGCCAGGACACTCCTCATTCATCCATATCAGCCCCTGCCGGAGAAAATCTTTGCCAAATGTGTGTGGCCGAGGGTTCGGTACGCATACAGTTGAAACTCTAGGCATTGATAGACTTGCAGGCATCGGTTTACAACCCAGCACGCACCAACTGCGGCTTACATCAACGCAGATGTCCTCATCAGCAGTTATGTCTTCGTCGTCGACAGTACTTTCTGGAATACTTCCTGCGGTCTTGGGAACAATCTCGTACATAATAACATCTCTGACCTCTCTTCTAGTGCCAATGGTGGGCTATTTTCAACGAACAGGGGAGACGCTGTTAACCGCGTTCCTTTTACTGTCGGTGATCCAAGCATCAGTCGCATTGTATCAGTATCGATATGATGTACGAGGTCAATTGGGTGAGAAGTTTGTGCAATTCTTGGTTATATTGCTCGTTGGTTTCTATACATGTCCTCAGCCTTTTCCTGCGCTGCTGACTTCCAGTCTTCCCAGATGGATTAACTCTTGGGAAAGAAGATTACTATGCGAGAGATTCGAGTGATGATGCACCTGCTATGAGCATGTACAAACATGACAATGAAAAAGAAAAGGATGAAATTGCATCCCTCGACATGAGTCGTGTGACCCAGGACTCCAATGAATCTTGGTCGACGCAGATAGTGAAAAGGCTGAACAGATCTCTTGTCCTGCTTTTGCCATGGATAACACGGAACGTCCACACACTTCTCACGAAAAACACTCATCTGTTCCACATCGGTTTCATTTTATTTGTGTTGGATTCGTTGTTGCCATTCCTGGATGGGGATGTAGACGTGACATCAGTTGATGCTGGAATTCCTGAGCATGAAGTGGGTGGAATTGAGGCGACTACAAACAAAGAAGTTGACTCGGATATTTCCTCGGTACTACAAAAGTTGGCCCATCGCGACGGCTTGAGTCATTCATCCAGAACAGACAGACCGATACGAATTCTAGTAATAGGAGATTCACTCGCCATCGGCATTGGTTGCATTGAGCAATTCGATGCCACGAAGGACAACTCGGTGCCCATGGCGTTGGTGCAAAACACAAATTTGTCTCTGCAGCAGCAAAATGACTCACATCATCGTCAGGGGCCGGTCTTTCCGCAGATTCTGGCTCGCACTCTGTCATATCATCTGCAATGCCCCGTTCAGTGGAGGTCTGCAGGTGTGGATGGAGGAGATGTCAATGACATCCGGTCATTTTGCATGGACGTTTTGCGAGAGGAATGCGCCAATGGGAACCATGGCATCGACATCGTCGTCGTACTCTTCGGCATGAATGATCTGAAGAAGATGCTCTCGGAAAATCCAATTCGCCACATGTTCAACGGCCAGAAAGAATCTAAGGCATACACGAGTCGCTTCCGACAGGGCATGGAGGCGCTCCTCTCGGACGTTGGAACGTGCGCCCCCGATTCCTTGGTGGTCTTTCCCGCGTTGCCGATACAAACTTTTCACAAGAATAGCATCATCAACATCTTCCCGCTGGGCATGGTCGTGGACACGGTGATGGGCCTGTGGGAACGCCAGAAGATGGTGGTGGCGAACAGTAAAAAGAATGCCATGTATGTTGGATTGAAAGCACAGGATGTCGCAGATTGGTATTTGCCCGAAAATGACAAGTTCGTCGATGAGGGTGCCGCAAACGGACGTGGAGAGGAAGCCCTGCTTTCCGCCGATGGCGTTCACCCAAACAAACGAATGTACGCCAAATGGGCCGAACTCATCGGTCGCAAACTTTGCAGAGGTCTCGAGCAGCAGGTGCAAGTGCGGGAGTCGAACCAGGGTTTCATGGTAGGAGGTGTCAACTCTGTGCATCTCGATGGAAAGAAGAGGAACAAACTAGGATCATGATAGAGATTGTATTTCTAGTAGATGCAAATGACAAACTAGGGAGTGTGTTCATGATCAGATTGAAGAGGGAGGTTGGCATCATCTGCACAAGATATTCATGAAAAGAGCTACATTTCCTCTCTGCATGCACCCCAAAGCACCATGCACAAGATATGTCCCGTTGTCGCGTACCTCACAGCGATGCCCACTATCACAGGCCAAGATCAAAACCACCTACATATCAGCGGAGCTCCACCTGTAAGCCTCCTCCTTCTTCCTCCCCTTCGAATGCAGCACCGCCAGCACCCTATCCTCGAAGCCATTCCCCCTGTCCACCCCGTCCCACCTGTACCCCGGTCGGATCCCGTACCGGTTCGGCTTGGGCTGCGGTCCCTTGTACACCGGCTTGGAGGGGGGCGCGCCCGCCGCGCCACGCGCGCCGCCTCCTCCTCCCCCGGATACCTCCCTCCGCTCCGCCTGCTGCTTCCTCCACGCGTGCTGCGCCATGGGATCCCCCTCCCTTATGACAGCCCTCTTCCCCGCCTCCAACGCCTCGTCGTCGATCGTCCTGGCGAGCGTCATGCCCGCCGCCTCCTCCATCTCGCGGGCCCTGGCCTCCTCGAGCATCCTCTGGCGCGTCCCCTTGTTGGCCTCTTTCTGTTTCCGCCTGGCCTCCTCCTCCTCCAGGCGCGCGCGCTCCTCGTCCCCCGAGGCGTCCATCGCGCGTTTCTTGCCGCTGGCGTCGCGATACACGGTCTCCCCGTCCTTCCGGCCGGCGGTGTGTCGGGCGAGCTCCTCCCGCTGGCGCCTGCGGACCTTCAGCTCCGCCACGGCGAAATCCCCGGCGGTCTGGAGGCCGGATTTGTGACCGGACGACATCCTGGGCTGACCGTCGTCGGAGGAGGGTTCGGAATCGGAGTCGTGCCTGCCTCGTCCCCCCCGAGCTCCGCCGTCCTCGGAGTCGGAATCGTGCCTCCCGTTGCGACTTTGACGCCCTCGTCCCCCCTCGCCGTCATCTGACTCGGAATCGTGCCTTTCCCCCCTCCTCCTCTTGGCCTCCTTCCTGCGTCCTCTCCGGGCATCCCGGCTGTCATCGGAGTCGGAGTCGTGGCGGCGCCGGCCGGGACGATTCCTCCGCCCATCCCCTTCCGAATCCGAGTCGCCGTGCCTCTTCCTGGCCCCGCCCGGTGCACCGTTGTCGTCGGACCCGGAGTCGTGCCTGCGGCGACGACGCGCGCCGCTGGCGTCGCTCCCCTCGGAATCGGAGTCATGGCGCGCCCTCCTACCACTGTCGACGCTTCGTCTTACCCCCCCTCCCTCGTCGGAGTCGGAGTCGTGGCGCACCCGCCTTGCGCCGTTCCTGGAGCGCATGCCGCCGCCTTCGTCTCCTCCTCGTCCTCCTCCTCCTCCTCGGGAGTCGTCCGAGTCGGAATCGTGGCGAGCTCTCCTCCTCCTCCCGCCGCGATCGTCGCGGCGATCGTCGCTCCCCGAGACGGTCCGAAAGCCACGACCGCCACCGCCGCCGCCGCCGCGCCCGTCCGCCGCGGTCGAGGCCATCACGGCGGCGGCGGCGCCGTCCGCCACCACCGTGGGCCCCTCGTCGTCTCCCCCGTCGCCCCCGAAATGGCGACCGTCGACGACCCCTCCATCCTCCCCGTCCCCGGAGAGGAGGTCGGCCATGTCGTCGGCGTCGTGCATCGTCGATCCCCCCCGCGCCACTCCTCCGCCGTCGTCGGAGTCGTCGTCGTCGCGATCGCGGCGCCTCCTACTGTCCTTGCTCCGCTTCTTTTCCTTCTTCTTCTTCTTCTTCCTCTTTTCCCTTTTGCGCCCCGACCCATCGCCGTCGTCTCGGACGCCGGGGGGGGCGTAGTCGGACGAGGACGGGGCGGCATCGCCGCCGCCGTATTTGGAGAGGTAGGCGAGCTTCGACGCCATGGTCGCCGGTCGCCGCGGATTTTGTGGTGGTTGTTACGTGTGGGTGACTTTTTAGGGGGCGGGATTTCGTCTTTGGGGGGTGGTATGTCCTTTTTAGGGGGCTTTCCTCTATCTATCCGCTTCCCGCATGCAGGTACCCACATTCGTATAGAAAACGTGGGCACCACGTTTTCAACTTTAAAACTACC
>JALLBE010000927.1:0-12623 GCA_036939795.1 Thalassiosira mediterranea
TGGAAAGGCAAGTTCATGCATGGCATGAGCAGCAGTGAAGATGAAGGTGCTAGCAGCAGTGAAGGCGTTGTAACGGAACTTCAGGGAACGGACACAAGCGACCTAGCTCTGGCCAAAGCTTCGGCTTTTAACGATGAATCAGGTGGCAAAATCGAAGTGGAGAATTCAGCCGTCACCACCCTTGGTTCTCTGACCTTGGCTTTTGCAATGGCTGGAATTGTCCTTGCCATTGTTTGAAGCTGCGGTGCTGCTGCGCGCGAGCCTTGGAGTCCCTGCACATCCCACATGCCCATTTGTGTGACACATGTGTGGTTCGAATTATTCGTCTATTTTGTCTGGTATTCCCAAGGCGATGATGATGGGAACGAGCAACTGTACAGAAGATTTCCTCTTGCTGATTCACTCCATCCATTCAGATAGGAAGTGACTCAGTGTAATAAATAAAATGTTTGCCACATTTGCAATTGGTACCAAGATGAAGATAGTGCCAAATTCACATTACTATCGTAGCTCCTCGAGAATAATAAGAGGGGACAGGCAGTGCAACTAGAGAAAAGATCTATCTTTCGTACGGATGGCGAAAAATATTGTGATTGGAATGGTGGAAGTTAGCAATCATCCCTGCCATATGTACAAGTCGGGTCGTCAGTTTTCCTCATTACACATCGCTATCACTCTGTTTCATAACCAGGACCAGTGTACTCATCCTCTGCGTTTTCTCACCACAGGGTCGGCAATCACTGCAACTCGTCTCCATACCCACAAAATAGAGCGTGGCGCAGGTCACGAAGATGTCACACTTCCTCCCTGGCAACATTCTGCAGCTCGCTTCCGCCAACAGTCACATCCCTTATCCTTTTCATGGAAGCCTTGTACTCGCGGTCCCACTTCTGGAGCGATTCCTCCGGGAAGCCGCCGGGGGGCGACCAGCCCTGGCCAGCTGGGCCGTCGATGGGAACGCCTGCGAAGGCATCCTCTTGATCGCAGGATGGATTCGACGTATTCGGGCTTTCGTTTCGAGAGGTCCGGTGGTGTTGGTACTGCGGTACCGGTGCCGGGGCGATGACATCCCGAAGGGTTCGGCTGATGAATTCCTTGGCTTCGAGGCTGCGTGCGTATAGCATCTCCCGAATGGAAACGGGGATCGTAGAATCCTCTGCTTTTCCCACTGAACCTTCGTCTTCGATTATGAAATCAGATTCATCGCGATCACCGCTCCCGCCGATATCGTCCTCTGATTTTCCCAGCTGTTCATCTACCTGTACCGGTGTGGGCGCGTCCATAGTGTTATCAACATGTTCATCAATCGACTGGTCGATATGCTCATCCATTTGCTTTTCCATTGCATCGTCTTCAGACTCTTCAAACGGCTCATCCGCAACTTCGGGAAAAGATAGCAAGCCATCAGGAGAGCTTGGCCCGATCATGCCGTCCTCGTCGTCTTCCCGGCTCGCATACACTCTCAAGTCAGATTCTTCCGACGCATTCGACTTTCCCGAGGGATCCTCCAGCAGAACGTATCCCGAGCCGCCCTCGCTCCCGTTTTCGATTTCTGAGAGGACATCGAGCGCGCTCTTCCCTCCATCTGCATCCGGCAGGACTTGGTCCACCGCCGTCCCCACCACTCTTCTACGCAGCCGTTCCCGACTGGGCCGGAGGCTGGCCCGGCCAGAGCATATGATGAGGAGCGAGCAGAGGAGCAAGGAAAGGAGGAGGGGCGCGAGGTTCCTCGCCATCTGACGAGAGTTCCTGGCGTGCTGCGTCGTCTGCGTCAGTCGGCCGAAGGGGGCGAGCATCCGCGGGGACCTCTTCACGGCTACCATCTCTTCGTCTCTTTCATAATCTCGATCTAATGTCTCGTAGATTTTCTTCCAATAATTTTCAAAAATTTCCAGGTGGGGCCGATGTTCGACGTCAAAGTGACACTGGACTTGTCGCTCAGGAACCATGGATGCCATCGCCGGACAGCGCATCCCCGTCGAACCGACCCGAATGGGCGAGATAGGGATGGGTTCCTTCCTCGTCCTTACGGGCGGACTCCTCACCCTCCTGACGTGCCTCGTGGGCGACGTCTTCTTATTCGAGGATCGTGCCCGATCGATGAGAGTGCGACTGACGACGACGGCGATTTACGGGGGGATGGTGACCTTCCTGATTTGTGCGAGGAGGCGCAGCCCGTGGGAGGATCCGGAGGACGTGAGTTTTTTTTCATTCCGTCTCGTTTCGTTCCTACTCTAGCTTCGATCCACCTACGTTTTTCTGGCACGCGTTCGTTCGACCTGACAAACTTTCATCGTCCACGATCGTTTTCGCAGGTGATCTCCGACGAGGACTATCTGTGGCTAATTCATCTCCTCCTGGGCATCATAATATCATCGGGATGCGTACTGGGTCTGCTGGCAGTCTTTCGGACCGACTGCTGCATCCCCGTGGTCGCGAAGGAGTTGGAATCGGAGAGGGATAGGAGGTGGGAGGGAACCGGGAGGGCGCGGTTCCTATTCTGATATACGGAGAAGTATCCATGTGAGTCTGGGGCGGCGCATGTGGAAGGATTCTTACATGCCATAGGGAGAGATCAGGGAAAGGGAGGACCGCTAGGCTGGAGGTGCGAGACGTCGGTCAACCTCACGAGGGAGGGGATCCACCTTGAAGAAACCTTGGAACTGGAGCCATCATCATCGCCATCTTTTCGACCGGCCTCATCACCGTCGTTGTCGTCGTCACGCGAACGGGGACGTGGTCGCACGTCGACGATGGTCCTCGAGAGGTTGGGTATCGACAACGATCCCTCCCCCGTGACGGCGCGATCCTTCGGCATTTCCTCATCGGGGACCATCCTCTGTATCATGGTCCGGATCAGGGCCGAGTGGGAGAGGGCGAAGACGTCGTATATCCTCGTCGTCCGACCATCGTCGTCGTCGTCGCGGCGGCGGCGGGTGGTGGCGTTTTCGTCGTTCGAAGGATCGTGGCCGGCGCGACTACGAGGAGGAGCTTCTTCGTTTGTAGCAGTGGTGGCGGTAGTAGAGTAATAATCGCGGGAAGCGTCGTCGAACACGGAGTCTATCCAATCCTCGACGCGTTCCCACGCCTCGTCGAGGCTCTCGAGCTTCGGCACCTCCTCGATTTCGACTTCGTCGGCCTCTTCCCCGCCACTTGAACTTCTTGTTTGCCTCATCCTCCTCGCTTCCATCGCCTCGTCGAGGGACATGCGCTTCGGATATCCCTCCCGCGCCCCCTTGGCGAGCTCCCGCAGTCGGGGTTCCAGGGCGAGGTCGACGATGTCGACTTCCTCGCCGCCGATCGCGCAATCCCCCGCGCCATTATTGCCATTATCATCGTCCTTGTCCTCGAACCGCTCCATCCCGAGCACTATCCGCGCGGTGCGATGCGCCCTCGGCATATCGGAACAGTACGCCCTCCAGTACCGTTTCCCCCCGCCCCCCCTGCCGTTGATCGTTCCCGAGGCCGCGGCCAATCGCGCCACCGCGACCCCGTTGTCCGTCAATGGACTATCGCCCTGCCCGAGGACGACGTTTCGGACGTTCGCGTGGGTTTCGCCGTGTCGGATTAGGTGCAGGCGGACCACGAAGGGAGGAGGATGATGCGAGGAGGAGTAGGAGGAGGATGCGGACGCACGATCGCGGTCCCGATCGCTGCCCTCGACGTCGATGGCGGCGGCCGCGTCCACTTCAGCATCGCGGATCGGAGGGGGCGCGGCGGCGGCAGAGGGGGTCGACATCAGGAGGAGGAGCAATGCGACGACGATCACCGCTGTCGTCGTCGCCATGGTCGCCCTATTTTTGGATCCTGTGGCCGTCAGCGCATTTAACCTTAACGTATTCCCACGTAGGGTGTCAGTATGTTGCCTGATCAAACCAACCGCCGTTTTTTCGGTCGACAGCCATCATTTATTTCAAGCGCAATCACCGACACTGCGCTGCGCGGCGGAAGATAAAGAAGAAGCAATAGTCTCGAAGATCATGGTGTCGACCCACTCGTGGAAGGCGACGGTGTCCTCCCCTCCCCCTTCGACGACGACCGGCGGATTCGGCGGAGGGGGCCTCTTCTCCCCCTCCCCGGCCGCGACCGCGACCGCCGGCTCGGGGGGCGCGACCCCATCGATGGGTGGCGGCTATGGAACCCCCGGCTCCTCGACCGCGTCCAATGCCGCCTCCGGAACCTCCTCGTACTCTCGCCCATTCATCGGGGGAGGATCATCGGATCCGAAATCGTCCCTCTCCATGATGGGGACGACGTTGGGTGGAGCATCCGGGGCCGCCATGGGCGCGACCCCCGGTGGAGGAGGGGCGCCCGACTTCGACTCGCTGCTGGCGGGGTCTGCCTCCCTCCTCTCCTCCCTCGGCCGCTCTACGGGAGCCGGAGCCGTGGGCGCGGCATCCTTCGGCGCGGGGGCCCTGTCCTCCGCCGGGGGGGCGAGCGGAACCTCCTCCGGGTCGTCGTCCGTCGCGGCGCTGGGGGACAGGTCCCTCCTCGAGCTCGGCGTGGC
Organism: Thalassiosira mediterranea; assembly: GCA_036939795.1. NCBI lineage: Eukaryota > Bacillariophyta > Thalassiosirophyceae > Thalassiosirales > Thalassiosiraceae > Thalassiosira > Thalassiosira mediterranea. The sequence goes on from JALLBE010000927.1 coordinate 4,508, forward strand.
ATCCCGCTCCTCCTCCTCGACCGCCGCTTACGGAGGCGCCTCATCCTCGTCCAGATCGACCACCTACGAGGCCGAGGCCTCCGCCCATCGCCTCCTGGCGAGGGAGGGGTGGGGATTCGATTCGGCGAGGCTGGGGAGGAGCGCGAGGGAGCTCGAGCGCCGCGCCGGCCTGAACGCCGCGGCCGCCGCGAGCTCCAATAATTCGAGCCGAGGGGAGGGGATGGAGGAGGAGAAGAAGGAGGGCGAATATCCCCTCCTGGGGGATGGAACCGGCAGGGATGTGGCCGGGGCGCGCAGGAGTCACCCCCTGGCCAATTTGAGGGGATCGTCCCTGCAAGAGATATTGGACTCGCACCACGAGCACTGCGTCAAATCCGCCCTATTCCAAGCCAGGGAATGGACGACGAAAATGGCGCGGGAGGGGGTCGAGAGGAGGTTGAGGGACGATTGGGACGCGGAACGGAGGGAGATTCTGGGGAGGGGAATGGTGGGGAGCAGGTTCCTCGGCGGCGGAGCCGGAGCTGGAACAGGTGGAGGTGGAGCGGTCGGAGCGTTGGGCGGTGCGGCGGGCGCCATCGAGGGGGCCGGCGGCGTGGCCTCCAGGATCCCCCTCCTGGAGGGGGACTCATCATCCGTTGGCTCGTCGGGAGCCGCCGCATCCTCGCCGTTCTCGGACGTCGTGCCCTCCCCCCAGGCCATCCCGCCAGGGATCGAGATGCTGGTCCGCTCCCACCTCGCCGCCGTCGACGGGCACCTCACTTCCGCGGCGGCCGCGCGGCAAACTCCTTCGTCGCCGTCGGACGACGCCGCCATGAGGCTCGTCTCCTCGCTCGAGGACTCGCTGAGGGAGTACGCCGCCGCGCCCGAGAGCGAGGCGGCCGCGATCAGCCCCGAGTGCCTGTCCGGGTACTCCAACGCGTTGTCGCTCGTGCGCTCCCTCTCCGCGTGCGCCCCAAAAAATAGTGATGAGTCCGATGGACATGCGAGGGCGGCCGCGGGGGCGAGGGGGGCGTGCGACTTCCTCGCGCGGCAGTTCGCGGACCACGTCCGCTCCTCCGTCGCCACGATGCAGCTCTCCGCCGGCGGACCCAAATTTACGGGAGCGGAGGGATTGGGGGCCGCTGCGAGGGACGTGTGCTCCTATGCGATGGCGGCGACTGCAGGTGGGGGCGATTCTTCGAGTTCCGGGGTGTGTGTGTGGCCCGCGCTGTACTACTCCCTCCGGTGCGGCGACCTCGTCTCGGCCAAGAGCATCCTGGAGCACTACGGGGGGGATCGCGGCGGCGGGGATGGGTCGGCGAGGGTGGACCGGTCGGTGGTCGAGGTCGTCGGCGAACTGGCCGGGGTGCAGGGATCGTTTGAGACGGTCTTTCGCAACGAAGTGCTGCTATCTCCCTCGCAGGGCTTGGCGAGGGCGAGGGGGCAGGTGGCAGACCTGTACGAGCGCGCCAAGACGCGGTCGACACAACAGGAGGATCCCTTCGCGGGCCACAGGATGGCGTGCCTTGCCATGCTGGGCGGGTCCGAGTCCATCTCCGAATCCTCGAGCCTGGCCGACGCGGGGCTCGTGGGGACCGTGGAGGACTACCTCTACGGATCGCTCTGGCACGCCCTGCACCTCGCGGGACCCCCCTCGGGCATGGGAGGTGCGGGAGGCGCGGGCGGCGGGGATGGGCTGCGCGGGGTGGCCGAGGCGGTGGATCGCCTGGGATCCCTCGTGGAGGGGTGGGGACCCTCGTACTTCGAGGACGAGGGGGCCGACGCCGACGCGCTCGGCGCTTCTGGCGCGGTCGCCCGAGCCGCTCGTGGGGGGGCCGGTAATAGCGCATCGAACGGGGTGCCCCCCTCGGGGGGCTGGGCGTACGCCCTCCCCCTCATGGCGTCCGGGCGTCGCGCCGCGGCGCTGGCCTACCTCGCCGAGGCGGGGGGAGGGCTCGGCCTGCTCCAGGCGGCCCACGTGGGCGTTGTCATGGACCTCGCGCCGGGGCTGAGGGTGGGCGACGTCGGACGCTTGGGAGTCGCGGATCGATCCACGACGTCCGAGGCCAGGCTGCTCCCCGTGCTCGTGGCCTCGTACTCGGCGAGCCTGCAGGGCATGGACGCCGCCGCCGCGCTCAAGTATCTGGTGCTCATGTCGGACAAGGGAAAATTCGTCAAGGAGCAGGTATGTTCTTGCTCTGATCCTCGGTCGCGTTCTAACCGATATGCCGCGACGAACAACATGACGCCCGACCTTCGAACGATTCGTCACAAATATTCACCACGTGGCTTCCTCATTTCCTTCTCTCTCTTCGCAGGTGCAAAGGCTCCTCCTCGAGACGCGTCAATTCGAGACCCTCGCGGGCGCCATCCAGCCCGACGGCTCCCGCTCGAACGGGGCCATCGACGCCGCGTTCGCCTTCTCGAGGGGCGACGTCTCGTCGCTCCTTGTCGACGCGGCCAACCACGCCGTGCGCGTGGGAAGGCCGGCCGACGCGGCCGAGCTCCTCGTTCTCAGCGGACGATTCGGCGCGCTGTTTGAGCTGATGAACAGGGAATTGGCGGGATATCTGAACGCCTCGACCCCAGAGGACTTCGCGAAGAGGCAGTGAGTTTCGTCTCTTTTGTCGAGGGTTCCTTTCATCAACGATGATTATGATGCCGCCGAGAACTAACAATGGCAACAAATCTATGTGGGCAAATCGCTCTCGTTCACCTCTCGTTCCTAGGTTCTGGTTCAACGCCGCGTCCCAATTCCACGCCGTCCACCTCGCCCCCGGACGCAATTACGTCCAATCCTCCCTCGCCTCTTACGGCCGGATGTCCCTCGGTAACACCTTCCAGCTCCTGATGAACCTCGTCGTCTTCTTCGACAGATGCCGGGCGGGGCAGTGGGACGGGGCGTGGTCCCTCGTGGATCACCTCCAGCTCGTGCCGAGGACGAACGAGGAGATGACGGCGAGGGTGGAGGCGTTCCGCGCCCTCGACGGGTGCGTGAGGAGATCGTTCCATCACGTGGTGCTTGCGGCCATGGAGGCGTTGTGTCACCTCTATAAAGATGCCAAGCAGGGAGGCGCGACCGGCAACGACGGCGGCGCAGTGGATCGGCGTCTGGACGAACTGCGCGATCGCGCTCGATTGCTTGTGACGTTTGCGAGGTTGCTAAACCTGCCGAGCTTGGGGGACGGCGACACATACGTGAGGATCAGCCAATTGGAGAAGAACATGATGTGAAGGGGTGTGAGCGAGAGGTCCGGAGAGAGGAGGATGGAGGAGGCAAAAAGTGGGCATTGATGGCTACTACTATTGGATTTCAAGCACACTGACTGATGGCATTAGTTGGGTCACAAAGATTTATTTTCATGACGAAGTAACTTTCCAATAAAGTTTATTGAAACTGATGAGTAATCGACGGGACTCTTCTCCTCACAGCTACAATACTTGGTTGGCAGTCCATTACACTATGGTTTCACGGATCCCCCCTATTTTTATTGTACTGTGTTTACTTAATGCGAAGAACGTGCGAAACCAACCTCGGAGGCTCCATAGATTGATTTGACCGCTCTAGCCCGTCAATGTTGTCAGCCCCTTATTAATTGAGGGACCTACCAAATATCTATTATGTACGGCAGAGTGCTTTGAAGGGACGCCAATCACAGTACTACTTTGTTGGCAGTCCGTTTTAAGGAAGGTACATTGATTATTCCCAAATTTATCATGTTGTGTTCACTTGAGTAACATTTATTGTGAGACCAACGTCGCAGACATACTGGACCAGGGTGTTGGAAGAATTGATGGCTTTGATTGCTCTCTCTAGCTGCGACTGAGAGACCATCAAATATGTTGCACAGCCAAAGATGCTTGAGAAAAATATTTTGAGATACACACCTCTACTACGTACCAGTTGCAACCTGTTGCAACGTACTTTCGGCTCACTCTAGCATTGCAGAGTATCACAATAAAAACAGAACGATCATCCCGACATTCTCCCAGACAGCTGTGGACAGTACTGCTAGGACAGATGGAGCTACCATACGGAGAGAAACCGTGAGCACTTTGGAGGGATCTAGGGGACAATCTCTGACGGGTCCAAAGTAGGAGCGTTATTTATAATTTACATTTTACGTGCCTTTCATTTCCTCGTACCGTACACAAAGTCAGAAGTCCCTCTCAGATGAACGTTTCGAGGAAGGGCCATCGTAATCTTTTGTCGGAACGGTGAGGACCTGGTAACAACCTCGACCCATCCCACTTCGGGTTTGAGTACGACCGGAGGAACACAACGATCCACCGCCTGTCATGCCATCACGGTTCGAGGCATTGTGCTGGCAGGTGTCGAGTTTACCAAGCGAAGGACCAACGAATTCGTCTGCCTTCTCTCCAGGGCCGACCTTTGCAACAAGACAGGCTTCTTCAGGGTCATCGCAAGCTTCTTGTACGCCAACTCTCGTTGCTTCCCCTTGAGATGCCGAAAAGAAGCTATCGATGTACAATAAGTCGAAGAAGGGGTCAATTGGAAGGGAATCCAGAGTATCCTGAACCTCGTCGTACAAATGGAAGGACTCTTCGTTGAGCGACTGAACGAGTCGGCAGATCGCATTTCTGTCGATGTAAGCTCTTCTCATGGTAGACCTCATATCTACAGGAGATGGCGTAGATTTGCAGGCAATGACGAAGTAGAGTATTGTAATATGCTGCTGAAAGCTGCCTATTGTTTTTGTGAGCCATCTATCCTCTCCTCTCGTCGTGCCCATCCTCCTCTATTCGGGCCAAGAATAGAGGATAAGGTTAGGCCGTTGCGAGATGTGCCATTATTATTTGTTCCCGGCGTCCAGTGATGTTATTGTACCAGATTGTACCTCAGGATTGAAGAGTGCCGGGTCTGAAGATGGAAATGCAGAACGAAAAATGTGAGGCATAATATCCACTCGGGTATGGAATATTCCCTTCATTTAGCCTCAGCATTGCTCAGCATACACATATAATGTATTGTAGGCGATCGGACTCATACATTGTCGACCAGAATTGCACAAAGTTTCTTGGGTAATTGAAGGATAATAAAAGCCTCATATTAACATATTGGCACAGAATAAGGCGATTGAGATCCTGGAGTGAAGGGTGTGGTACAAAATGCATTGTACAATGCCTAGCTAGCAGGGGGGCAGGAACGTCATGACGTGTATGTATTTCACGTGTACTTTTCATTCCATACACACAATCATAGGTACACCCTCTAGAGCAATGATAGCGGGAATAGGCGAGAACCTGCTCCTACGACACCCCTCATGGCTGGTGAGAGGAAGCGGGTATGTAGGAAGCGCCTCTACCTTTTTTTGTAAAACGACATTTATTTGTGAGACTTTCATTTCTCAACTTCCTTTGAGATATCTCAGACGCTGTCTCGAAGGGCATGACAGACAATGTACGTAGGTATTCTTATGATTGAGATTGCACCAAAATAGTTAAGATAGCTATCCGCCTATGTCTTACAGGGGTCATGGTACCTGGACGCACATCCTAGCCTGGGCGGGGTCATGCTGCATAGTACAAGTACCTACCACCATAGATAGAATGGCAGCAGGCTGGGGTCATACATGCTGATGCTGCATGTAGTATCTACCAACATCGTGCAAGTGGCAAGCAAAGGACGCACCCCCGCTGCTCCCGTCCCGCTGGCGGTACAATAAAACAGATAAGGCCAGAACTAAGATACGTTGGCAATGGTTGCCGGCGCAGCTGGCAATCAGTTCCAAGTAACTGCCTGAACTGCCTGCGTGTGGTTGTTGTACTGCGAACTGCGATGTAAGGTGTTCCATGCTTGCGCAATTACATACATAGCATAGCTTTTCCATAGTGGTTAAGTTTGTACAACCCAAATTCACGCAGAGTACATAGGTTTTTGGCGCTGGCGTCAATCCTGAGCAAATGCCCCTCCTCTTAGAGATAGTGACCCTAACCCTAATGGAGAGAGAGCTAATGGTGAACCAGTTGCGCAAGTGCATCGCTGCACAAGCAAGACACCAGCTTCAGGCGCTCATTCGGCCCTCGCTTCAACCAGGAGGTTAGACCATCCAAAACAGTGTCCCTCATAATAACTGGAGTCCGAATGGTACACCCAAAACAGGGGTCTTCTCCCACTAACAGCCACAAGTAGTAGCTCCCCGGTACTCTAGAGAGGTAAAGAAGATCACGTTGAGATAACGTGCCGGCAATCACTGTGCCCAAAAACGGTGGCACGAGAAGAAGTTAATCCCTGCACCACTAGAGCTGGTACCTGATTCTCTGGAGCCAAAAATGAAACAAACCGACACAGTGATCGCTTGTCTGGCGATGGCAGTAAGTCATCAAAGATATGCTTGCGACGAGCTCTGAAGCACAGAGATAGCCCGAGAATGCAATGTTACTATAATCTAGCAGTGGCCACTTTGTCCCAAATTGCCTTGAGACGTGAGGTGCAACCTTGCATCAAGATTTTTGTTTGGATAAGGGCCTGATACCGGACCAGTGCCTTTGAGACAATCCAATGCATGCGGCACTGCTTCTACTGCATCTATCCCTTGGGCATCCCCTCTTATTCCTTTCACCACTAGAGAAGATCAGGTCTTACATAAGAATTCAATGCCTCAAGTCCTCTTTTGAATGAACTTTCTTTGCACGAAAATGCTCACAAGACCTGATTATTCCTGATCAAAGCAAATGCGTTATTGTCTCACCAGCTACAGCAGCAGTTGCAAAAACTGCAGTAGCCCCTGTAGAGCACGGCCAGGCCCCTGCGTGCGAACTCCAACTTCGAGAAAGTCACCGCCTCGTAATGTTGTTGTCTGCCATCGTCACTCCCCAGTAGGTGCTTCCACGAATCGCCGTAGACGTGCACTTTCGAGGCTAGCCTATGGGTGGATGGATCTACCAGCAAAGGCGGCGAAGGAGAGCCAGGTTGCCCAATGTCTACGTCCTGGTAGTCGAGGGAGGCGTTGGCGAAGGGCACGATGCCGTCCAGATTGACCAACTCGATTCTGGCGGCGTCCCCGCCAGCGAAAAGCGAGGGGTGGGCGTGCAGCAGCCTCCGCGCCTCCAGGCCCGATCGATACCCGATCGTGCAATACGTCGCCACCGCTCCGGGCATCGGCTCGTTACTGTCCTCGTCTGCTGAGGAGGCAGACGACGAAATCAACAACCTCGGAAGGATATCTTCTTCGAACTCGACGAGCGATACAGATCCCGAAATGATCGACGTCGCACGTTCGGGGTGGGACCGGACGTCCACCAGCAGGCAGTCTCGGCCGCGGAGCCTCCATCGAATGGGAAGGTTAGAACTGATCCGGTCATTCTCGCCCTCGTCGCCGCCGTCGTTTGTGGCGGTCGACGGCGGAGGAAAGGTATCGACCAGGAGCTCGCGAGACGACACGGCCAGTATCTCCGGGAAGAGCGCTTGGTACTTGGCGGCCTCGGCCTCGGCCTCCACCATGTTCTCCGGAAAAGTTGTGGGCGACAGGTGAGGGGCGAGCGGCGACAAGCGGCGAGCACCACCCGAGCGCTGGCACTGGAGACTGTAGTAGAGATGAGCAGAGATGGATTGCATGGATGGATGGATGGATTCGGCAGAGGGGACGGAGGGGTCAGGGAGGGGTGAGGAGCTATCCCAGCGCTCCCAAACAAGTAAACAACTAAACAACTCAAACAACTGGTTGCGGTATTTTTCCGAGAATCAAGATTTGCGGGAGTCATTGAACATTTAGCGATTTAGTTGCACAGGTCCTAAAACACGCATACGCACGTAAAATCGCTAAAAACCGTCCCTCAAACAAGTAAGGTAGTTGTTTGGCCAAACAACTTTTTTTTACCCCCTTTTGGCCGGAAGTCGTGAATCTTCGAAGACGATCTCTCGCAAGGTTCAAGCGGAACTTCGTGCCAAGTGGGTTGGAAAAAATATTTAGCGAAATCTGCGATCATTATATCGCCTTTCGGATCGCTAAGGCCGTGTCGATGTCTTCTGTCAAGTCGAAAGAGAAAAGTTGAAAGTTGAAAGTTGGAGGTAAAAATTTCAAACTAAGCGAAAAATTTCGAAAACCCGCGCGGGTGTGCACAGCTAACTGAAAGAATTTTTGCTTCCCGTGGGATGCAATGGCGGGAACGATCA
>JALLBE010000928.1:0-12599 GCA_036939795.1 Thalassiosira mediterranea
TCTTGTACACCAGTTTTGTCAAAATTTCGACAAAACTCTCGGCTGGTAAAGAGATGTATGGGGTATCTTCTATCCAGCCACGGATGCAAATAATGGACACAAAATTAGTCATCAACCAATTTCTCCGCGTTGACGTTGGAATGACCCGTGAGGATGAGACACATCTTTAATTTTATTGGCGATTTTTCATTTTGCTTGATTTTGCTTTGTTTTGCTCGATCTTTTTTCAGAGAAAATAATTTCGGCGATGATGTTTCTGTAACATCGGAGTATGTAACTAAGTGCAACATGTAAATTGTCAGGCATCCCATCGGCATTAAACTGGCATTTTTGCCACTATAGATCAACGGTACTAGATTCGCTTTGGGACGTTCAGTACAGCTTTTATATCAAAGCGGAATAGTAGAAAATGAGAGACATTTATTCCCAATCAAGTACAACAATTGTGAATCTTAGATGACTCACTGATTAGACTAAATTACATAAGCACATCTCTAACTGTTCGGACAATACCATACCTTTTCGTCCTGACATAATGAAGATGAATAATTAATGTCGTGATTCGAAAATGACCGCGATGACAACCATCATGCGACATTGGCGAAACATGGCCTAGCCCCATATCAGTAAAAGTTTTGTCTCTCAATAGCTGTGCGTGCTTGATAATAGGAATCGTATGTACAGGATAAGCCCGGCTGGCGCGCAGGGACAAAGGAATTACGAGGACCAATCTTACATGATTAAATACCAAATCCCACCAATCCGTGTGAGCGAGCCGAGTTGGATGGCTAGATTCTCATTCTCAATACTTGTGTAGAATCTCTCGGACGGAAGTTATTCCAGTGCTCTTCGCTTGCTTGGTGCGCTGCATGCTGCATGAAACCATGAAACACGCCGCTGGCTGAATGTGAAACAACACAAAACATCGTTTCACTTGGTTTCACGGCATGCTTTGCACAACCTTCTTGTCATTCACTCGAAGAAGTTGGGCTGTTTGAGACCAATTGACTCCGATTGAGTTCATTTTTGCAGCGCCGCATCCCAGTAACGGTGCCCATCGTTGCCTCCATCATCACCATTAGAGCGCTGGACTTTCGCTATCACTCCGATCGCGAGGTCTTTCATAAACCTGCAATCGTTCAGCTCATTCGGTGATAACGCCTCGGGGTCTTTCGACGTACAATAACACCGACGGTAAACCGCATCCAACAACAGACGATGTGCAATCCGAGCATCCACCCGCGCGACGTCGAGCTCGGCGAGACGTCCTCCTCGATGCCGGAGGACATGGAGCCGTTCATACGAGCCTCGGACTCCTCCGTCTGCTCCAATCATTCCTACGCGTCTCACTCGACGTCGCCCTCCAAATATAGAAACGATGAATCCTCGACGTCCAAGCGGTCGAGGCAACGAGGGAGCGAGGGGGGGGCCAACGCCGACGCCGGCCTCGGCTCGGCCACCCTCGACTCCCTCCCCCCCTCCCAGCAGATGGCCCTCCTGAGCTTCCTAATGTTCCTCTTCTTCGGCATGCACAACATCCTGCAGGAGGCGATCGTGAACCTCATGAACGACAACCCCAACGCCGACGAGATGAAATCCAGCCGGACCCTCATGCTGGGATACGCCGAGGTCATCGGCGTGCTGGGGTTCAGCTACTTTGAGAGGACGCACTTCACGAACGAGGGGGGGTGGACGAGGGTGGCTCCGCTGAGGGCTTACCCGTTGCTGACGGGATGTCTTTTCGCCAGCTCGAGCCTGTCGAATTTGAGCTTGAGCTACATCAATTTCCCCACCAAGGTTGGTGAGTAAATAAATTACCGGCTGGAAGCCGTTTTTATTCACGTGACATGGCTCAATGCTGACTGTCCAATTATTGTCCGCACCCGCCCTTCAGTCTTCCGCTCGTGCAAGCTGGTCCCCACCATGATCATTGCCACCATAGTCAACCAGCGCGTCTTCCGCTCCTACGAGTACCTCTGCGCCCTCGCCATCTGCGCGGGCCTCGTCCTATTCGCCATGGCAGACTACACCCTCGACCCCCTCCAATTCAATCCCACGGGGTTGATGCTCGTGACTGGTTCGGTAGTGGCCGATGCCATATTGCCTAATGCGCAGGAACACCTGTTCAAGGCGGGCAGTTCGAGGCTCGAGGTGACGGTGTTCAGTAACCTCTTCAGCTTCATCGGCATGACCCTCCTAACACTTGGGAATGGAAGCCTTCCCCGCTTTGTGAAGGTGATCGCCACTGATTCCACCCTGGCGATGTACTTCGCCGTGTACACGGCACTGAGCTACATCAGCATCTCGTGCTACATGAACCTTGTGAAAAGGTTTGGGGGGGTCTCTGCTGTGGTCCTCACCACAGCTCGCAAGGCCATGACCATTGTGCTGAGCTTCGTGCTGTTTCCCAAGGGATTCAGCTGGCTGTATGTCTCTGGCAGCATGTTGGTCCTTGGCGCTGTGATGGTGGCTAGCATCTGCAAAAAGATGGGATTCGACAAAGCACCCTCGGGGGAGGAGGGACAAAAGGGGAGCAATGGAAGTGTGTCATCGGGCAGAAGTGGCATGAGCCGCAGGAATGGAAGCAGAGGAGATCTGAGGTCCCAGGAAATGGAGCCATTGATTTCATCGGGGGGAGCTATGGTGAATGATGCCCAATTAGAGTCCACGGCAGAAGCAATAATGGAGGGCATTTCGAAACGCGCCTACGTATAAGGCAGTGCACACAGCAAAACTCTAGGGGACTTGTAGAATTAAAGAGTCAAGATCATATTCATGTGCAAATTGCCAATCGCCCTGTTGCGAACAAATGGAGGGCATACATCATAAAAACAAGCCTGCAGAACAGCGTGCCTGGAAGCATTGCGCGCTTGAAGAGTGAAAGAGTATAATTATAGCGCCATCCAGCTATGTCGAGAGAGAAGTCCAAGCTTTCGTGCATATGGGCAATAAATGTATGCATAATGATTCGGTTCTTATGAATTATCCTTTTCTCAAACCACTGTAACACAAGAGATGTGCTACAAAAAAATATTAGCAGTGTTAGGCAACATGAAGGCAGCACTGTCCGGGTTTGGCACATCGTATCCCACTTGCAGTAAATCATATTGTGAGCTGCTTCTGTGAAGATCAACATTACTGTACACGCAAGCCTTGTACTGGAACTAAGTACTGGAATGCCGTTGAGGTGTTCCCCGAGAGAGTTGGAGAAGAGCAATTTTCATAGTCATCCACATGTTCCTCCGAAGAATTTGGTTCGGAATTCTCGATGTGATTCTGACTGCTCTTTAGAGCAATCTTCTTTGTGCTCTGGCCAACATGCTTTCTGGCAAGCCTCTGAGCAATACTGTACAGAGTTGCAGCCAGAACATATCAGCAGTTCTCTCAAGTCTTTCATATTCATGCAGTTGTGACATGATCCGCATTTGGTCTGAGTTGCTTTCAATTTTCTGTACTTCTTCTTGAGGCAAGAGCACGGAATCCGTTTCATTAAGAAGCGGGTCGTTTCCAGCTCCACATTATCGCAGAGCTCTCGATTGAACCTTGCCGAGTCAGTGTTGTCCACGGGAGTATCATATCCATCAAAACACTCTATGCGTACCGTTGCTAGACCAGCAGCCACCTGTGCACAGTGCCTCTCTCCCTTGAGAAGGTAGTCAGTGCCCAACCGTGTGATATACGATATAACCCATTGTTCGTTGGCGTCATCCTCGCAGATTTCGCCGAGGCCTAATTCCCCCAAGCCAATGAAAGTATCCATGCAGTATTTCTGGGTGTACGGTGTCAGTCCCCATGCGAGGTTAGGGTAGCTCAATAATTTCGACTTGCTCGGTCCCATACTTAAATATGCTCCTTCGATATGCTCTTCAGCGTCTTCAAATGCTTTCTTGACATTGTATCGATAGAAGAAACCAGCGAGTTTGCTTGAGGGTGGAGGTGGGCATCCGTGGTGGCATTGCTCAATTTCTTCCTTCCATGAACTCGAAATGTTGCTGACTAGGTTCGAAAGCTGACAATGATGTTCTTCACCGCCGACGTCGCGGAGCGCCTGTGCGAGCTCGTGAATGCTGGTCTCGCTCTTGACGTGACGTCCACCACTTTCTTGCTGTTGCGAGGTTTGTTCACTTGGGCTTGTTTTCTTCCTCCTCGCCTTTCCACTTCGCTGATTCCTCGACGGCATGATAATCCTTGGGCAATGGGTCGGTAAAGATTGAATCAATTGAATGAAGTCGAAGACAGAAGAAGTGAAAGTGAAGAAGACAGAGAGCAAGTAAGTGCGAGCAATCTCGGGCAATGACGCCGGAATTGTGAAGGCAAGTGAGTCCCGGCTCCAGAGTACCAGAGGTGTTTGTACCTCGTACAATATTGTACCTTCGAACTACTATTCCTACCTAGATATGGTATCTAGATATCGGGAAGCCACAGGCCACAGCCCACAGCAGACGCAGGTCTGGCAGCTCTTTCTCTCTTCAAACACTTCTCGCTCTAGACTCTGCATATGTAGAACAGATATCTAGAGAGTGGGACTTGGACTCAGCACTCGCAACCGGCATAATCATCATCTCGAACCGCGCCACATATCAGGGGGCTTGTAGAATTAAAGATAAGAATATCCTTTTCCAACTGTGCCGGCAATTTGGCGCCATCCAGATCGAATTGATGGTAGACTTGGAGATGTCATGAGCACAGCAAATTTCACAGACATGCTGAGAATGGAACATTGGGTAAGTTTGTATTGTACCACAGAAATAATGAGTAGAGATGATCATAATAAGTTCACATTATGAATTATGGCATCTAGAGCCCTTTCTGAATCATTGCGATAAATAGTTCAGTAGAGCTTGGCGTTGGATAATCTTGAATACAAATCAAATCGGTTGGAAGAGCAATTTATCTTGTGCTCTGGCCAATTGGCTTTCTGGCAAGCCTCAGAGCAATATTGTACCGTGTTGCAGTTAGAACACAGCCGTAGTTCTCTGAACGCCTTCTTCTCAACGCAATTGAAACATGTCCCAATCTTTGTTTGGGTTGATTTCAACTTCCTGTATTTTGCGGCGAGGCAAGAGCATGGAATCTGTTTCATCAATGCGCGAGTCGTTTCGAGCTCGACATTATCGAAGACGTCTCGTTTGAACCTTATCGAGTCAGCTTTGTTCGCTGGAGTGTAGTATCCATCGCAAAACTCAATTCGTACACAAGCTAGACCAGCAGCAATAAGCGTGCATCGTCTCTCCCCCTTGAGAAGATAGTCCGTGCCTAACCATGTAACATAGGATGACATCCATTGTTGGTTGGCCTTGTCTTTGCATATTTCAGCGAGCCCAAGGTCTCCCAAGGTAAAGGCATTATCCAAACACCGTTTCACGGCATAACATGCTAACATAAATTCCGTTTTGCGATCTCCCCTCTCCATTCCCTTGATTCGATAATACTCTGCTTCCTGATCTTCAGTGATCACTTCAAAAACTTTCTCGAGATCGAACAGATCAAGGAAAAGAGCAAGTTCGCTTGAGGGAGGGGGCGGACATCCGTGATGGCATCGTTCTGTTTCTTCTCTCCAGGAACTCGAAATATTGCTGACAAGGTGCGACAGCTGACACTGGCGTCGCTTTCCGCCGCCGACATCGCGGACTTTGCGGAGCGCCTGCACAAGCTCGCGAATACTGGCATCGCTCATTTCGTGATGTCGATCACATCCTTGGTGTAGTGGGGCTTGTTCACTGGAGCTTGCTTTCTTCCTCCTCGCCTTTCCGCTTCGCTGATTCCTCGACGGCATGGTGATCCTTGGGCCGTGCTGGGGCAATGGGCGGGTAAGTTACGAAGTGAAAATGAAGATGAGCAATGACGGCCGCCGAGCGCCGAGCAAAAGTGAAAGTGGACGAAGCGCGGGGGGCAGGATCCGAGCAATCCGAGGATACCATTATTTACCTATTCCTACGCCAAGTATGTAGAAAATGGAAGATACCAGATGGGCCTCCTGCCATCACGCACCCATCACCCATCACCATCAGCGAGCCTCCATGCATCGCGCGTCGCGCGCCCCTCGCGAAGATCGAAGCGGATCAGGATGAACCTTGGATGAACCACCGCGACGCGCGCCGCGCCACCAACTGCCAGATCCATCGAAGTGAATCAAACATCGAACGTGGCTCTATTTGTCCCCACCGTCGCCGTCGCCGTCGCTACCGCCTGCCCTCGCCTGCCGCTGCGCCCCGAATCGTCGGCAAAGAAGCACCTTCGCGTGGAACTGTCGCTGAATTCATTCTGCATCCATCGGCGCTGCACTCCAGCTCGCAGCGCGCCAGCACGCGCGCGCTGGTTGACGTTCCAATCTTACCGACGAATCTCACGCATATCCAAACTCCCAGTACCTCCATGCATCATCTCAATATGCGACGCTTCAGCTTCGTGTTCTTCTCATGGGCACCCTTGCTGCTATGCCAGATCGTAGCTCATCGGTTCAGTTCGTGCCATCTGGTGGCGGCGGCGATCAAGTCCCCGCGGATATATTCGAGGGCAAACCAATATCGTTCATTTCTCTCTCCGAGACCAAATAATATGGATCCATCCACAAACACAAACATCTACACGAGTCAATCCACGAACCATGACGTGATTCTCGGTCTACGCGGCGGTGGTTCCGTCGCGGATGTTTCTGCGGGGTTCCCCGCGATGGAGCTTTCGCCGGCCCAAATCATCCCCTTCGCCGGAGCCACCCTCCTCGCTGCATTCACCGTCGCGCTGGTGAAGAAGGTGCCTCGCTCGGGTGGACACGCGCCACCTTCCATCGCCAACTCCCTCGGTCGTTTTGGCATGAGCGAGCTGGGCTCCACGGGCCTGTTTCACCTCGCATACTTCTTGCACTGTTTCCTGGTAATCGCGGCGATGCCCCAGGTTCTCAAGGAGAAGGTATTCAGTCCAACTGGAGTCATTCTGTTGGGCACGGTGTTCCCCATTGTTGAATCCATTAAGGCCGCCGCAAGCAGCGATGCGAACGGCGCCTCCGTTTCTCGGACGTGGCTAATGTATTGGGTCATGAACGGCATCTTCAGTTTCGTTTCGCATGACATGGGAAAGATGATCGAGAGATTTGGGCCTAATGGAGGGAGACATTGGTATGGTGAGTGACAGCCCCATCACGAGGACACTGGTAATTATATCTTCCCATCGACCCCTCTGTACGACGGACTCATAATATGCATTCGGCATGGAACAATAGAATTCGAGTTTTACATGATACTCTGGCTCATACTCCCATTCACTGACGGGGCGGCCATCATCTACGAGATGGTCACGAAACCATACATAGTTCCCATCGTCGCCCCATTGGCCAAGGCGGCCGAGGGTTGGTTGACTACTGTGGCTCTTGCTCTGATAAATATGTCCCATCTGTGGTAAGTCATGTCTGCTCACAGTCGTCCACACTCGTTATCCACGAGTAATCATACCTCTCAACTGATCCCTGATTTGCGATTTTTTCTATCAAAACCAGGTTTGTTGCATTCTCTTTTATGGCCTTGCCATCAGCATTGAAGCGTTTTGCAGTCATCGCCACGGGCACGGCGTACCCTGTGCTAGCGACCATCGTCGCAATCGCGACGGAAAGCGGGGATAATGATATCGCGGATGACAAGTGGTTGACGTACTGGAGCAGCTTCGGCCTGCTTTACCTCGGGATGCTTTTCGCCGAAAGATACGTGGGAAGGGTACCTGGTCTTTATACGCTGTCCCTTGCTGTGACGTTCTACCTGATGCTGCCCATCTTCAACGGATCGATTGCTGTGTTCAGGGAGATATTGGTGCCTATCTTTGGCCAGCGGGAGGCGCTGCTACTGAAAGATGCCAGGAGGCTGGCGAAGAATATGTTGAGGCAACTTCCGGCCGATCGACACTCAATAGCCAGCCAGACTGCTGTGGCGGCATTTTTGGAGGAGGTGAACAAAGAGACCACTTAGGGCAACATATGATGCGCGTCAAGTTAGTATTGAGCATAGTAGACGGCGTTCTTCGAGGGACCGACCGACTAAACCATTTCCTTGGGCTATATCATCCGATGGCACTGGCTGCATCAGCTCTAAGATGTTTCGAAGACAGTGGGTTCAATCCAGGTCAATGGATTCCAAACATACAGACTCAGGATTGCACCAAAAGAAATAGCAGGAGTAGCATGTATCGTGCCCATTATTTGGTTGCACTACGAATTTGTTCTCGGTCAGACTCGCCACCTATCTATCTCTCTATCTATATCTATTTCCAAACAAAGCTCAGAAGGTCACATCGTCATACATCGGATATTGTAGTGCACGCCTACATCCGAACGATCTGCTCCAGGCTGACCCTCTTCGAGCTCGGGCTCATCTGCGGCGGCGCCGCCCCTACCGTCGAGCCACTGTGAGAAAGCGTGCCGTGGACGCTGGATCCGAACGACCCGCTCGCACTCTCGGCGCTACCGTTATGCCCCACGTCTCCATAACTCTTGCTACGCTCCTTCATCACCACCTTCTCCACCGCCGCGGATGCCGCGGCGCGCTCCTCCTTCCCCGAGGCGGTGGTGAACCCCGCCGTCCTGGCCCCCTCGGCATCCAGCGGCTGGAGCTTGGTCAATTCGTCGTCCGCCAATCCGCTGCGGCAGAGCATGCCGCGGAGGAGGAAGTAGTACTTCGCGTACTCGCCCGCCCCCACCTTCACCCGATACTCCAGCGCGCGAAGGAGCGCCACCTCCAATTCGTTCGTCCTGCTCAGGGAAAACGTCACCCCCCCCGGACCGATCTTGGAGAAGTCGCAGTTCCACATCGAGAGGTCGTCCCACACCTTGGAGGCGAGGACCATGCACGAGAACAGCACGGAGCGCCAGTTGGACGGGCCGGGGCTCAGATCGCCGCGGGTCATCTTGATGAGACGCTCGACGTACACGAGGGAGATGATGATGCAGTCCACCTCCATCTGTGAGCGGAGGAATATGGAGCGATAGAAGTCGGTCACCTGGGCGAGGGTTGGGACGGAGGAGGTGTCGAGGCGCCGGTAGTCGCCAGGGGCGCGACGATCCTTGAAGATCTGGTATTCGTCCCTCGACCCTCCGACCTTCGTCGGGGCGCGAATCGCATCGTCCGACGAGTGCGTCTGGAGGAGGTGGGCGCGGTACACCCCGCAGACGCACTTGATGAGCGCGTCCTTGTCGGGCGCCGACAGGGTGGAGCCGAGGTAGATGGTCCCGCAGGTGTTGCGCTTCGTGAGGCTGGGACGAGCCATGTCCTTCCTCGCTCCCGGAGAAGAGCCGGTCGATCCAGTGGAGTTGGGGCTGCCCGCCGATCGTTCGTTCGGTGTCGTCATGCCCGAGTTGTTCTCGTCGGGGGTCATGGGAGAGGTGGGCGTGACGGGCGCGTTGTCCCTCGCGTCGTTCGGCAGGAAGATGTCCAATCCCTCCGCGCCCAGGGTGAGCCGCAACGAGCTGAGGATGTCGCACGTCTGGGCCGTCGGCGTTAGGGGTTCGTCGTCGTACCTGTTCTCGGGCAGCCTGGTCCGTCCGAATGCCGCCGGCGGGGTGCCAGTCTTGTTCGACAGGACTTGGGGCCTCTGCAGTCTGAGGCTGGGGTTGAGCTGGTGAACCAAATCGTACTCCATCTTGCTGATCGTCCTGATCAGGTCGGGCTTGTCGATCACCGGCCCCTTAGAGGAGGACTTGATGCGCTCGATCTTGGACGGCCTCGCGAGCGGTCGGAACTTATCGTCCCGCTCCTCTCTCGTGGCGCTGCCGAGGGATCCGGCGCTGCTTCCGATGCTGTTGCTGCCCGGGGTCAACACGGAGAGGCCCTCCATGCTGGAGAGGCTGTCCTCCGTGGGGCTCTGCGCGTTGGATCGGGCGTCTCCCTCCGCCGAGCCGGGGGTGATCCACCCGGCGATCCAGTCGTCGTTGCCGCCCCCCGCCGCGGCGGTCGCGGCGGAGGAGCTGGACTGCATCCAGCTCTGTTCGATGCCGCCGGACGCTCCTCCGACTCCCGGGCTGATGGCAGCTCCGGCATTAATGCCGGCGGCGGTCACGCTCTTCTTGCCAGCCTCCAATCTCGCCAATATATTCTTCTCCATGCAGTCGAAGAACTCGCGCTGCTTCCGTTCCTTATTCTTGATGGCCTCCCTCTCCTCCTCGGTGGCGAGCTCGAGCGGCTTCTTCCAGCGAGATTCGCGCGTCACGACGTTCCAGTAGTAGGTCTTGCGGGAGCGGGGATCGACGGCCGTGCGCCACGCCGCGGCCGAGTCGGGATCGGGCTGCGCGGATTGGGGTTGTTGTTGGGCTCGTTGTTGGGTTCGTTGGACCGAGGCCGGACGGGGCTTGGCGCCGGAGGAGGAGGAGGCGTGGACGGTGGGCGGGACGTAGGTCGAGCCTCCGCTCGCGGCTGACTGATGCGATGACGGCTTCATCGTTCGCTGCTGTTCGTGCGAACGATGGGGATGATGATCCTGCCTCTGGTACTGCTGCTGGCTGCTGCGATGTTGCGACTGCTGCGTCTGCTGCTGCCCTCGAGAGCCGCCGCCGCCCCGATGGAAGTGCGAGCCGAAGGCGTGCATCAGGCTCTCGAACGGACGCGAGTGGTGGTTTTGACTACTGCTATGGCGGCCGCCTTCGGTTCTGGACCTGCTGCTGCTCCTGCTGGACGACGCTACTGGCATGGAGATTTCGGAGTGATGCCTCTTCGAGCCCGGCGAGATGTTCATGTCAGCGAGCTGAACGCGGTGCCCGGGCGTTTATGTCGTTGAGGTATTAAGTACACGAGATGTGTGGGTGGTTTTGGATTGTGACCGGTACGAGAGATGGATGGAAACCCTTCCGTCCGTCGTCGCTGCGCTGCCGTTTTGTGCGTGCCGGGTATCAAAGCTCGATTGAAGCGTTGAACCGTGGATTATTATCGATCGATGCGATCGATGATGTGAAGTTGTTTCGGGGTTGATCGATGTGCCGGTCCAAGTTCGTTCGCGATTTTGGTTCCGTTGTCGAATCAGGTCGGGGCTCCTCTCCTTCAAACCCTATCGACTCACGCGGCAATGAACGCAAGGTCGGCCGATGGATGTGTGTACGCTTCGCGATCGAACTTGTCCGAGAGACGGAGAGGCTTCTTGCGGTGTGGTGAGGAGGTGCGTCCACAGTTGCTCCACGCTTTGTTTTGTCGTTCCTGTCGCAGTCTTGGACCGAACGAGTTGGTCGGCCGGCGGTTGAGTTTGGGTGTCACTGCGGCTTTATTCACCTCTCTTTTCGAGTGAACGTTGCCGTTCGGGCCGAGGGGCTCCAGCTTGGCTCGAGAATGGAGTCAAGCCCTCGCTCGCACGCCGATGCGATTGCCGTCCAAAAGTAGTGGCAAAGGTCGAGCGAGAGGAGCGAGGAGGGGGTTGGGTGAGGTCGGTTGGGTGTGTTCCTGCAGGCGCATGACGGCTTGAATTATGCCTACGTAATGGTAAAATATGAACTGGCACGAAATTCAATGTAATAATTATTGAAATTTTACGGTTGCCTTTTTTGATGACAATTTAGATCAAAGTATTCCACGTGGCGAATACTAACTCACACTATGTTGTCATGAACATTTCACGCACAAGCATCATGATTCAGGATATTTCAATCAACTCGTTCACAGAATTAATATTTTTGCGTATGAATAGTTTTGATGAGAAGTCAGAAGTCCAGAGCCGTTCATGCCTGAGTCGGATTTTGCAGATTTTGTTGGTCGAGCATACGAACGGACCAAGATCTATCTAATTCCTCCGTGGACAAAATTTTTCGGACTGAAAAGTTTAGACTTCTTACTGATTCCCAATCAGGAAGGATACCGATGTCACTCCCGTTGAACCGCGATTTTTGACGTCTCTTGCTTTGCGCTGCACGCAACTTTGTGCGTGGTTCGTCAACACAAGTCGCTGGGACTCTCCGAGCACTCCGAGCGAGCGGTTTTCGTCAGCACTCCACTCGCACACATGCTTGCACTCACGATTTATTTGCTCAGAGAACTTTCAGCTCCAATGCAGAGCTGTCATTTGACAGGCAGGGAGTGCCCCCTTCATTCCGGTGCGGAGATAAGACTGAACAGCATGGATTGTCTCATGCACACACACCACTCCTAGATAACATCTTGAAGTACTCCTTCATTATATCCTGGTCCCCCTTCGCTGTCGCCACTCATTATTATTATGATTATAGTGTTGTCGTTGCGTCAATAATGTTCATCTCTGGTGGTACTTAGTTGACAGTGTGAAAGCTCTAACACAGAAGTAATTTAAACCAAATTGGAAATCCAGAGATTGTTTGTTGCTAATTCGAATTCATATTGAAGCAATTGCTATGTAGGTAGACCAGTGGTTGTGGTCACAGAAAGTTCGGGGTTTCCCTACTATAGTTTGGCTTCAAGCTTAGAGAGGTACTTCTCCAGTGAACCATAACCATTGTCAATGTCATTGACTTTGGTGGGGGACGAAAGCACAATCTTAGCCACCAGGAAGAATTCATATGATAGATGCTGATGCTGAAGTCGGAGTCATAGCAATAGCAATATCATAGAAATAGGGGCTGAACTAGTAAAACTATATCTACTCTAAAAGTACTGCCCTACATACCT
>JALLBE010000929.1:0-12620 GCA_036939795.1 Thalassiosira mediterranea
TGTTGATGTTGATGTTGATGTTGATGTTGATGTTGATGTTGATGTTGATGTTGATATCTGGTTTATGTGGTGTTGTTGGTTGGTTGTTTTTGGTCTGATGATTGTGTACAGTTCTGCAAAATCATAGCTGGTACATATTCAATGTAATTGTAATAGTAATGATATTTATTGCAGTGAATATTTTGTGCACGAGCTGAATGCCTTCACAATAGCATCAATGGCAAAAACTGTGTGAACAACAACATCAACATCAACATTTCAACTGCAACCAGAGGCTTAGGACCTAAGCCTCATGGGCAAATGGTGATGCCGTGTTACATTTGCATGTAGATTGTCATTGTTATGACTGGTGGTGTTGTGTTGAATGGTCGCCTTTGTCTGTAGATCTTCTGTCAGTGGGGTGTATTGCATGGAAGTGACATGGTCATCATCGTCAGTTCATTCTTGCATGAAACAACACTGCAGAGGCAGAGGAATGTGTGAAACAGATATGATATGTGCACAAAGGCAAATCGATGACGAGTTCTATCCATACATCAGCTAAATTATATAATGATTGCGGCACAGCACATGTGGGTTGATATTGATATTTGTGTAGATAGTAGTCTCATCGTGGTTTGGTTGTTGTGTTGGCATTCTAGATATCATGTTCTAGATTTGCTTCTCAGACTGTCTCTCTTTACTGACAAATTTAATAATCAGTGACAAAGTCCAATTTTGGGCTGTCACTTGTGGCCTGTCTGCACAAATTCCAAATCAAACCGCTAGTTGGCAACCACAAAAATGGAAATGCCGCTCACAGGCTCGGAAGGGGGATTCACTGGCAGGAGATATCTCAACAAGGTAGAGATGACGGATTAGAAGCAAGTAAAGGACAGAAGTGGTGACCGTCAGTGGTGTATGGCAACGTATCAGTTAATGTTAGGTGTAATTTTTATGCATTTTTTCTCTATGATAGCTGTGGCCAAAATCGACCGGAATCGGTGCAGTCGCCCGTACAAACAATCATGCACCGATGATTTTCCATCATCCACATTTTTCGGATGACGGTGAAGGTTTTTTGTTTGCTTTCTTTTCACACACACAATAAAAATAAATCAAGATATGTTCAAGAAGTAAAAGAAGGAAGTCAGAACCCAAAGTCAGATGACGGGCTTGCACCTGCACTGTAATTGTCGTTGAACTCCTGTTCATACTGTTTCATGAGGTCACGTTGCTCGTCCCCAAGGTCAATTTCTTTCTTGACTCCATCCAGTTCCTTAAGAGCCTCCTCGCGAGCAAGTCTCTTAGCCTCTTGTGCTTCACGTTCCTGTTCCTCCAGACGTTTGGCCTCAGCGGCTTCTTCTTCCTCGCGCTTGGCTCGGACTTCCTCGCCGCGCGCTGCAGCCTCCTCCATGCGCTTGCGTGCTGCAGTCTCTGCTTCTGCACGCATCTTCTCCTCTCGCTTGGCACGGTCGGCCTCGTGAGCCTTGGCAGCCTCAGCTTCCTTGCGAGTTGCACCCCACAGGCCATCACCGTCGTCATCATCGTCCTCTGAGCCATCACCTTTGGCCCCCTTTCCGCCAGCTGTGTCGCCCCCTGTAGTGTTAGTGACCCAGGTGCTGGCAAAGTCAGCCTTGATGTCCTCCTCTGCATCATCCTCATCTTGGTCGTCGTCACTGTCATCGTCATCCCCAAGGGCAAAGAATGACTTGCCACTTTGGGGGCGCGAGCTGGTTGCCGGCTTCTCTTCCTCCTCAGGCGGGGGAGGGGATGGGGATGGTGAATCTGCGGTGGCTGGGGCAGGAGCAGGAGGTGCAGCCTGGCTTGACTGCTTGGACTTCTTGGGTTGTTTTTTCTTTTTCTTTGTTTTGACATTCTAAATGATATGCCATACTCTCTCGTCAGATGCAAGGTTCATTGGGGCAGCAGAAATGAGGTGCCGCGCAACACTAAACTTACCTCCATAACAAAGGCCTGCAGCTTTCTCTGTGTCTTGGTATCAAGCTGATCAATGTCGAGGTCAATCTCATCATCATCATCATTGACAAGGTCAGATTCGCGTATGATCTGCATGGCGCCAGGGAGAAGCCTCTCAGGTAGGAGGTTGATAGCCTCTGAGAGAGCCTCTTGCTCCTCAAAAGACAAGGGTTGTAAGTCCACTTCAGTTGGCGCCTGAACAGGGTATGTCTCGGGAGAAGCAGGAGGAGTCGCCTCAGGCACGTATTCCGGCTCGGGATCCTTCTTCGGCTTCTTCTTCTTAGGTTTCGAGGGCTGGGATACAGCCGTTGTATGAGATGCTGGAGCATGAAAAGGAGCTTCAGCAACAGAAACAACACCAGCACCTGCCTTAGTGTCAGTCGCGGTGCCTCCAGGTTGCATTGACTTCTTGACAAGCTTGTGGAGGCCCACTACCTGCTCCTGCATCTGCTTGATGGCGTCCACCAACAGGTTGTACTCAGCACGGCTCACGCTTGCATCAGAGTCCTCGGGTGCCGCTGCTGCGATGGCAGCCATGGTAGACCTGTTCGCAGCCAAGATGTTTTCGAGCCTCATACGTTTTGACTCATTCGATGCCTCTACCTCAGCCTTGCGTTTGCGATCTTTTTCCTCCTTGGCCCTTCGCTTGGCTTCTTTCGCAGCCTCCTTCTCCTGGCGCTTGAGCTCCTGCCGCTCAGCCTTAGTAAGTTTTCTATTCTTCTTTGCAGTGGCATAGGCCTTGTCAATTGCCCCAAACTTTTTGTTAAAGCTGGTGAGAAGGGTACGAGCTGTGATGTGCACGATGTTGTCGGGCATGGTGTTGAACGTGATCGCGTTCTCAAAGGTCAGGCGGACAAGGCGAGCGAACTCTTCCGGGGAATCGATCTTGTTGGCGTCCATCCTTGTCTTGATAGTGCCTAGGTCCATGGGGTCTTTCACGACATCGAAGTAGGTCGGAATGCCGAGCGCGACAGGGTCTACTGGCGCGGCAAAAATCTGATTAACATCACCCTCTTGGAGCTCCTTGAGAATCTGGCGGCAACGGTCCATGAGACGGTCCATCTGGGCCTGAGGATCGTCTTCCTCAAGTCGAGAGGGGAGACGCGACATCCGCGACGACTCCCGTCGCTGCAAACCGGACATGGAGGGAATAAACCGTTCAGGGGGCTTCATTGGCGGGGCTGGCCCGCTGTTGGCTGCTGTCGCCTTCTCAGTGAGAGAGCCTGGGAAGACCTTCGCGCTCTTCCTGGACCCCCCCTGTACAACAGGGGCTGGTGGCTCAGCGGGGGCAGAATACATCCTGTAAAGCTGCATGAGGCCATTGGACTTGCCCTGCTGGATGAGAGTGCCCACGAGATCGAACACACCCATCTCGTTTGAGCCCTTTCCATACACGTTGTAGCTTCCCCCTGAGTTCTTGACGAACCGGAGCACTATCTGCTGGTCCATGATGGTTTGAGTCCGTGTGGCGCCCTTGCGCAGCTTGAAGTTCCCCTTGTACTTGGTTGAGTCGATGGGGAAAGTCGAGTGGGCAAGGGTCACAGGGGTGATGCCATTGGTGGGCAGGCCCTTGATGTGACGGTCGTCATTCTCGACGTCTTCAGAATCCATTCTCTTCAGCATCGACTCGGCGTCCTCCGCAGCGTCTCGAGCTTGTATGCCAAAGTGGTACTTGCTCGTGAGACCACTTACATAGTGTTCGTTGGTCATCGCCCAGCTGCCAGTGCAGGTGTGCGTGCCATCGTCCTCTATTTTGAGGATTCCACGAGATGTGGCAGTAAACTGATCTGGTGGGTTGAGGGGGGGGACGGGCCCATCCCCCTCAGGCATGTTGACATCATCAAATGTTAGGAGGGGTAGCTGCACGTCCCCTGTAGCCGCAGTGGGTGAAGATTGAGTGCTGCCATTGGTCAGCTTTTGCACCTTGACCTGCGCCGACTTCTTCACTGCCTTCAACTTAGGGACCTGAAAGTGTCTGAACAACGATATCGTCCCATCCTTCTCCAGCGTCCCCGTGATGTTATACTTTCCATAAATGTTGCTACCTCTCCCCTCAACATTGTGGTACCCAGCATTGTTTGGACGGAACTTCAACGTGACGTCGCGCTCTGCGATCTTGGTCCGCACACCGCCCTCGCTCACATAGAAAAATCCTGTGTAACGTCCAGAGAGGGGGAAAACTGAAGAGTCCCCGGAGCATTTGTGCTCATACTCAAACTTCTCGCACGAGCCAGGGTCGTCAAGGATCTTGGATAGCCCACCCATCGCCCAATGGCCAGTGATCCTGTGGACAGTCGCATTGTCCAGGCTCAGCTCATCCGAGGTATTCCTCACCAATTTACCACGGAGACAGACACCCTCTTTGGGAAGCTCAGTGGGAGGAGGCTTCTCCTCATCCTCGCCTGTCTCCCCAAGCTTCCTCTTCTTGTCCTTTTTCCCAGACTTGTCATCTGGATCAGCCAATGGTGGAGGAGGGCCAATGTAATTTTTGTGGACAGAGACACTGTACGTGGGCGCCATATCCTCGTCTTCTGGCTCGTTTTTCGTGGCAGTCCCTATGAGCTCGAACACCCCATACTCATTCGAGCCCTTGCCACTGACCGAAAAAATTCCCTTATCCTCATCCTTAGGCTTAAAATTCAGCTGCACATCATTCTCAGCCACAGCCCTATTTTTCATCTTGATCTTCCCCTTGTGGGTCTTAACGGCTTGCTGCACGTTGAATGACCCATTGAAGGCCCCATTCTTGGGGAGCTCCTCCAGCTTCTCCTCGGATGGAATGACTCTGATGAGCTCGAACCGCTGAGGTGGCACTGCGTGGCTGCCGTCGTACTTCCAGTTACCCCGGATGATGTGACGACGCAACCCATCGCGATCTGAGTAGGCGAGGGTGCCCACAAGAAGGGGAAGGCTTGGTGCTATGACAGGGGCAGCATCCTCTTTGCTGTCACCACCCTCAGTGGCTGCCTTTTTAGTGGCATCGCCATCATTAGCCTTCCCCTCGGACCCAGCAGGCTCTGACTTTTCGTCAGATTTTTCGCCGGTCCCATTCTCCTCACCCTCCTCCTTGGCCTTGGGGCTCTTTCCATTCCCGTTGGCCTCTCCTTCCTTCTCCTTGCCTGCCCCGGCACCATCAGCCTCCTCCATGTCGACGTCCTTGTCCCCATCATAATCAGAGTCCTCGTCGTCTTCAGAGTCGCCACTGCCGTCACCACTTCCATCCTCCCTCCTGGCCGCCGCCACACCCTCCTCCCGGGCGGCAGCGGAGGCGCCCCCCTCGTCTGCCTCTTCCATCCTTACATCATTATCCTTGTCGGGAGTGATGTCCTTCCTCTCTGGCGAGTCCGACGTCTTGAACGATATTTCCGGCACGAGAGTCGGGCCGGAAGGGAAGCGTTTCGCGGACGTCGCGTCGGACTTGAGAGGGGAGGATATGGAGGCGCCACTGATTTTGCGAATTGGTTTCCATCGCCGGTCGTATTTTCCAAATTTGTTTGGGGTCGATTCACACAGCATATGCATATGATGTGAACAGGGAGGGAGGGGGGGGGTTCAGAGAGCAACGGTATGGTTAGCGGCCAATGCGTCGTCAATGAAGTTATGGCCGCAGCAATGCTATTGCAATGAATTGATGGCCGCCGCCGCGGTGATCTCTTTCGCCTTCGATTTTATGCATGCAATTGACTGGACAGCAAGGCGAGGAAGACCTCAGCACCGCGATGTGACATGACTCGAACGCCGGCGGCGCGCCACCCACGACCGAGAGGGCACGAATGAAAAAGCGAAAAGCGCACGACGGCAAGACGGCGCGCCCGGCCACCTGTCGCCATTCAAAAAAACGACGCATCACAAACAACGGCGGCGACGTCGATCGCTCGGGAGGCCGCAACACATCCCAACGCCAACGGCGCAATGGCAACGCCGCCGTCGTCGCCGGACGCGCCCGCCGCTCGTCCCGTCCGCACCACCGGGCTCATCGGCGCTGCCGATGCCCCCAGCGGCCCCACCCGGAGGCCATGGCCGTCGTTGCCGACCGTCGCCATGGTCGACGACGGCCGACGACGGCGGCGTTGGCCCCGGCGCGGTCGGCGGTAGGAACTCGGTACGGTCCCACGTGGGCCTACGGCGGAACGTACATGCAGAGCATTGGAAAAATTGTGTCGGGTTGAAAATCGGGCGCGGCGGCGGACAGAGCAGTCGTGGCAAAATCCAAAAGGCGCGCCCAACTGCCGAAAGTTTCCTCGGCGAAACTCGAAGAGGGCACATCTGCGCGTTGACACGTGGAAATCCACGTCACATGACGCCCAATTTTGAATTGATTCCTAATTATGTAAGGATAGTTTCACAGAGGAACACTATCCAATTCCTACAGTATCTTTCGGTTTGTCTTAGTACGTCGGTATCCATTATCTAGATCACCTATATCTTCCATAATTTAGATAGCTATCGAGATCTTATGTATCTAATTTAGCAACTATGTATCTTTTTTGGTCGGATATAAAATGACAAATGAGATGTCCGAATCGGATATCTTTGGGTAAGATCCCGCGCTTCGTGTCTTTGCCCTTTTTTGGACAGGTGTCTGCGCATACAGGTGGAGCCTCATGTGTGTTTCCACACTACATACCTAGCACTCCCTCGCTGGCTTTTACGTCTACCTATTGTGGGAAATGTCAAATAGTTTTGGCTTTGATTGGTTGGCAATGTGGCAGAGAGCATCGATGGTCGGTTGCAGGATTGCCTTGGCTTCAAGGAGAGAGTTGAGCTTGGGGAAATAAGCCTCAAGCATTAGTTCGTACGTACATTTTGGAGCCTTGGGCCTTGGGAGAGGGAGAGGACCCACCTCTGCACCTGCACACTAAAAAGAGTGTGTCAATCTTTATCATGACAAGTATGCACACTTCATAAAATGTGCAGGTACATACAGGACATGGAGATGAGCATGAGCACCTGTATCAATGCCAACCCTTTTTCTTAGCCTTAGTCTCGTCAACCCATCATTTTCACTGCCGCCATTGTATTCAAAAAAACTGGATCGATCGAGTGGGATGTGGAGAACCAGCTCCTCAATTATATTGGAAGTTATCGTGAAAATGAAAACAGCAATCCATTGCTACATCCTAACCTTGTCGACCAAGCATGCTTATACATCATGCTGTGCGGCACCCAGTCCATCCGCTAACTCGGCGTCAGACAGTGACCAATATATATCTTGTGAAGCAACCCCAAATACCACGCTGCACAGCCTCGGCCTCAGCGGGCATGACAATGGCAATGGGTGGGAAGCATCCACATAGCCTCAGTTTGCACTATCCATGATGGGAGATAGGTGGCATTGTTGCTATCAGTGTGATTGATATATTTAAGTGGCAGGGAGAGGAGGTGTTCAAGTGGTACCTATGGTAGGTACCCCATCGCCAGGGTCCGGGGGGGGGGATGCTGAGAATTTTTCTGGCACTTTTCGTTGGTGAGACATAATGGTGTGTACTCGGCTCCTGTTGCGCGACGCAATGGACGGAAAAACGCACGCCAAGTTGAGTTTGGCGCACCTTTGCCTTCGCGTAAAATGAACCGAATGAAGTGCGGTAGCCACAACTCTTCGACCCGTATTGCACCCCACCTACCTAACCATGCCGTCCCTCTCGTCGGCGTCGGCCCGGGGCTTCGTCGGCGCCGTCGCCACCTCCGGACCGTCCCAGGAGGTCGACTCCGTCCGCGAATTGAATCGATTGTTGGAGAGCGCCCTCCGCATGGGCGACGTGGTCGCCGCGGGGGGCGGCGACGCAGGCTCGAGCTCGACGACGACGGGAAATGGTGCGCCTCCCCCGCCGCCCTTTGGGAATGACGAAGGGGACGGGGATGCCGCCACCGGGAACAACAACAATAACAACTTGTCTTCGAGCGAGGCGGCGAGCTGGAGGCTGGATACGGCGAGGAGATTGAGCTCGGTGAGTTGTTGTATCCGTCATTTTCGCAGACCCTCCCCATTCTCCACGATGATGCACCGTTGGCTCTGAACCCCCCATCCGTTCGATATCGATGCTCCGCTACCTGCCGGCGACGAAAACGACGATGATTCAAACGGGAAAATGCGACGTGAATATCGAAACCAATGCCGCGAAAAAATCGCGCCCCCCGCAGCTATTGTCGTCCCAAAGCCCGGTCGGCTCCTCCGCATCGCCCGGGGGGGAGGACGGCACGCTCATCGCCGCCGTCCGACGGCAGTCGCGATACTGGATCCCCCTCCTCCTCTCCTGGCTCAAGGGCGGCGGAGGCTCGTCGGATCCATTGGACGGAGACGGCGGATCGGCGTTGAGCGACCTGCCCCTCACCAACAAGCAACGGAGGGCGCAGAGATTGAAGAACGAGGGAGGTTCGTCGCGCGGCGGGAACGGCGGAGGAGGGAGCAATGCTGGCGGCGGCAATCCGCCGGAGGTGCAGATCGAGGCATTGAGGGCATTGAAGGCGCTTACGGAGTGGACGGCACGGAATCCGGAGCCCCCGGCGGTGGAGAAGCCGGCGAGCAGGGTCGGCTGGCTCAGCCGGGCGCGCGGAGGAGGAGGCGGGAGCGACAACGACGCTTCGAGCGGCGGCGGCAGCGCGCCCCAGCACCCCTCGTCTGGCGCGGGCATGACGGTGGCGGGGTGCTCCCCCCACACCCCCCTCCCCGCCCCCTCGCAGCGATTGCTACTCCGACACGCCGACGCCGTCCCTATGATCGTGAGCCTATTGTCGAGCCCCGACGCCAGCGTCCACGAGCAGGCGGTCTGGATCCTCGGATCGCTGGCGAGCGGGGGTCTCGGGGGGGGGACGCTCCCCCCCTCGCCGTCGGCGGCGGCAGCGGCGGAGGTCACGCGCATGATGGCCGAGAGGGATTCCGAGGGGGGAGGGGAGGCGGACGTGAGCGCGGTCGCGGTGACGACGACGACCGCCCAGCAGGCCGCCGTCGCGGGGGAGGAGGAGGATGGGAGGGGCGGCGACGCGCGCGGGAAGAAGGACTCGGTGAGCGCGCGCGACGTCATGTTCGCCGCCGGCGCCATGGGGCCGTTATTGAAATGCCTGGGCGACAACCCCGACAACGTCGGCCTGCACAGGGTGGGGGCGTGGTGCCTGAGCAGCATGGTCGAGGGACGCTACTCCGGCTCCTCCTCCTCCTCGTCCACCTCGGGGGGCGGCGACAAGGACGCGGCGTCCAGGGGGGGGAGGGGCGCCCCCAGCGCGGCCGAGGAGATCGACATCCTCCAGCTCCTTCCCGCGATGCGACGGATGCTCTACATAGACGACGCCGAGGTGCTGACGTACGCGTGCTGGACGCTCAGCCACCTCTGCGACGGTCCCGCGTACCACATCGCCGCGGTCATTTACTCCGAGACGGGGTACCTCCCCACCCGCGGCGGCGGCGGCGGGGGGCATCACCCGCGGGGAGGGGGGGGACCCCACCACCATCGGTCCATGTCGCCCGCGAACGGGTTGGTCCCGCGGTTGGTCGAGCTCCTCCTCCACCCGTCCCCCAAGGTGGCCAAGCCGGCGCTCCGGACGATAGGCAACATAGTGTGCGCCGACTGCGGCGCCGACCAGACGGACGCGCACGGCAACCAACTGCCGGTGGTGGACTTNGCCGTGCCTTGCCTGCGTCGACTGATAGGACATCACAACCGCGAGATACAGAAGGAGGCGTGCTGGACGCTGAGCAACATCGCGGCCGGGACGAGCGGACAGATACAGGCGGTCATAGACTCGGGGGCCATACCCCCCCTCGTCGACCTCGTGAACGACGACCTGACCGACAAGGAGGTGCGGAGCGAGGCGTGCTGGGTGGTCCTGAACGCCACGAGCTGCGGGAACGACGACCAGATCGCCGTCCTCGTCGAGGAGGGGTGCGTCTCGGTGTTGGGCGTACTGCTCGCCGAGCCCAACATGGTCATGATGGCGCTCGAGGGCATAGAGCGAGTCCTGCAGACGGAGGAGGCACAGGACTCCGAGGACCTGTATCACAGGACCGAGGAGGAGATCGGGCAGCGTCCCACGATCATACGGTGCGCGGGGTTGATAAAGACCGTGACCGAGAGCCCGCACAACAGCTCGGCGGTCTCCAAGAGGGCGCGACGGATATGGGACCACCACTTCGTTTCCTGCGCATTGTGTCACCACAACTACTCCCGATGCCGCCTCACGGACTGGCAGTTCTGCAACGAGTGCAAGTGCCACGTCTGCTCGCGGTGCGACTGCCGTGTGTACCACCTCTCCTACCAGGAGGAGCTTTGGGCGGAAGATGAGGAGAAGGCGGCCGAGACGAAGAAGAATAAGAAGAGCAAGAAGGCGAAGAAGAAGCAGAAGCAGAGGGAGAAGGCGGCGGAGGCTGCGGCGAAGAAGAAGCAGGAGACCGAACAGGCGGCGGCGCAGCAGCAGCAGGCGAAGGCGGCGTCGAAGAAGCAAGCGGCGGCGGCGGCGGAGGCCGATGGCAAGGGAAAGGCGTCAGCGCCCGCAAAGGGGAGCGCGGCAAAGAGCGAATCCGCCGCCGCCGAAGGAGCCCCGTCGTCGCAGCAGCAACCAAAGGGCAAAAAGGGAAAGAAGGGCGGCGCCGCCTCGGCCTCCCCCAGCGGTGGCACCATCGAGAGCGATTCGACCTCCGGGGGCGGCGGCGCGGACGACGCCAACGCCGACAATGTCGACGGCGGCATCGGCGGCGCCGGGGGCGCGGCGGACGAGGGGAGCGACTCGAACGGCAGCGGCGGCTCCGGCCAGCCCCCCATCGACCTCGTCTCCTACCTGCAGCAGACGGGGAGCATCATCGCGCTCGCGAAGCTCATGGACTCGCTTTACGCGGACGAGTACGAGGACGAGGACCGCGACGTGGACAGGAATGTGGACAGGAGAGGGGGGGTGGGTGCGGCGGGGGGGCAGGATTTGAACAACCATCGCGCTCTGACCACCCAGTGAAATGATATTTTTTTGCATTTTTGCGTTTTGTATTAATAATTATGGATGGCGAGCGGCACCGCACATATGGTATCTAGCACCGCATCTGCTATTATTTACTTAATCGAACGCCATCGATTTCACATTCTGTCTTTCGATGCATCTTGACGTCGATCGGCGCTTCGTTTGGCAGTTACTCATTTGCTTGTTCTCGCGATGATGCTTCGTCGAGGTGAAATTCTGACGCGAACATGAATGTCATCGCATCTCCCTCGATACCTAAAGTCTAGGTCGCGGCTGCATCTGATCCTTGTCAAAATCCATTCCGGTCCGACTTGGATGTAAAAGGCTCTCCTGTGTCCTGTGTTTCTGATATCACCCAAGTCTCCATCTCTATTTGCGCCACCACGGCATCCAACCCAGTATTGACTCATGTGTTTCGACTGGCTACGATGTTATTGATGCTCACGATGTCATCATTTCTTTGTCGGGGTAAAATTCTGCAAGGGAAATTGCCACATCTCCTTCCATGCCGGATTTGTCCGACGATGCGGTTATTGGTATCCTCGCCAAAATCTGTTCCGGTCCAATTTGGACATAATCGTCCACGACCTTGAAAATGCTCCCACGGTTTACGACATCGCCCGAGTAGTCTCCATCTCCATGACAATGTGTGCCACCTTCCTCTTTTGCCACCTCGGCATCAAATCCATTTATCACGCCGTGTTCGCAATCGTGAGTCCACACGAGCTGAATGGTATCCACTCGAAGGTACCTCACCATCGGAAACGATCCATCGCCTGGAACATCATTTGGTATTGCATGGATGTTTGAGCCGAGAGAACACAGAATCAAATTTAGAAGCATGGGTACACAACATTATTCAGAGCATGGTACACACATCATGAGCCCGAAGAGCCGTACCAACTTCGGTTCCGTCGACATACCAGACGCCATCCTGATACGCGATGATGTCTCCCTCGTTCAGATCGGCGGATATGTGCGAGATGCCCCTTCCGTACATCTCGTCGGATTGGCGATCGATCTTGCGCGACGGGACGATATCGTCTTCGACGTCGTTGCCCCCGCTCCCGAAGTGGCGTGTCCTACCTCGATGAAAGGAGGGTCCTCTGCACGTCAAATGAACAAAGCTGATACTTGGCGACGAGGTGAACGACGCGGCATAAGGCAAAGTTGCCAACGCAAATTGCGTGGCGATGGCTTTCATCGTGTGGGGAGGACACGCAATGTGTTGGAACGTGGAGGACGGGAGGACGGGCGGACGGGGGGATGGAGGGGACAAGGGCCGGTTCCGCAGCCGGAATCCCTGGATGGTCCAAGCCGGCTTCCTTGCTCAGAGAGCGGACCTGCCGTCTGTAGCTAGCCGCTCTAGAGAGAGGCTACGTAGAGAGAGAGCCGCTAGCTCTAGGGCAGCCTGGGCTGCCGCAGGTATTGTAGCCGCGCCATGATTTCGCATTCGACATTCGAGACATGCTCGGTATCGAACATAGATTTGACAGCCAATAGATTTGACAATACAAAATATTTGACATCTGTCGGTCGTCGGAGCCAACATCACATATGGCGGGAGATTATATCTGTACTAAAGAAACGTAGGAATAAGTACCCGAGTATTTGACAGTACAAAGTTTTTGACATCCGTCAGATGGTTCACAGGTGTCAAATCTAGAGTGAGCCTGACACTTTGGCCCCTTTTTCACGGGAAAAATATTTCTCTTCAC
>JALLBE010000930.1:0-12598 GCA_036939795.1 Thalassiosira mediterranea
ATTTGGCGATCCCTTGGAGATGTAAATTACATCTCCAACAAAACGGGTGGGATATACCTCTCTAGGTAGAGCCCCATCAATTTCAGCTCATTTCGGATTGCTTGGCCTCTAGAGCGAGAGGTTGGCATCATCCTACAATACATGGTTGTGTAACCACTTTTGCATGGTCCAACGAAAGATGAGGACAGTGTTGGCAGATACCTAGGTCTTGGCAAGGTACGTACGTATGGTGCAACTTAAGTTCATGCAATGCAGTGAGCATGAAGCCTGACTTGCTCCACTATGTACAATGCCTTTTGACTTCGGTGCAATTTCCTGTAACCTCGCCATAACAGTTCCATGAAATGAATTCACTTAAGTACAATAGACTTGTCTTGAAACTGGCACCGTCAGCTCTTACACATTGGTTTGGTGTCATCTTTCTTGCTCACGGATTCTGCGTGATCGTACACTTGCTACGGTAGCGTGGGCAATAGGCAAGTACGCAACAGGAAGCTGAGTGAATAGCGAGTGGGCTACCATACGAAACATAATGCTATGTATTATCAACACATCCTCTATTTGTTGATAGT
Source organism: Thalassiosira mediterranea (assembly GCA_036939795.1). NCBI lineage: Eukaryota > Bacillariophyta > Thalassiosirophyceae > Thalassiosirales > Thalassiosiraceae > Thalassiosira > Thalassiosira mediterranea. The sequence continues at coordinate 573 of JALLBE010000930.1, forward strand.
ACAATACCTATGCTCACAAGACTTCACCTTCGGGTGCAATATAGTCAAAAGTGACCAAGTAGAATTAAAAGAACCGCAATCTGTTGTAGGAATTGATGTTACTTTTACCTTGCTCTTTAAGATCGAGCGCTCAGTTTATTCTATTGCATCAGAAATCAGGTATTGTAGGATATTTACAAGGAAGGGCAAAGGGCACACACCGTCCGTGGCATGGATGGAGTACACGATAATATACAAATAGAGTCCACCCTATGAGCGTCCCTGGTGGAACGAGCCTTTCAAGGCTGTGGACCAGAATGCGTCCTTGCTCGAGGACATAGTCCAAAGGGGACTCGGCTTCGAGGCCCCCGAGGAGGAAGCGGGAGACACTGCCGCTGATAGCCACACGGGGCGCTCTCTCCTAGCATTGAGAATGGGATCCTTGTCCTCGGATCTGTCGTAGCCGATGGAGGTCACGGAGGGAGACCAGTCATCGTCATCATGGCAAGTTCTTTGTCCCTCGACGATCTCTTCGCAACTCGGAGAGGTTGACCTGGATTCCATGTCCGGAGGGTCAGAGCATGTACTCAGATCAGAGTCGTCACAGATGGTTGTGGCGCGTCCGATGGACGGGAAGTCGAAGCCACAGAATTGGTCTACATCCTCGTCGTGTTTGGCCGGCAAAGAGAAAGGGCTAGTGGAGTACGACGAGAGCGAGGTCGACGACGGTGACGGGGGCTCATGACGGAAAACGTTGGATCGATACCTCTTGACGAGGTTGTCGGCCTCGTCCTCGCTTGTGGCATCATCATCAGGCCCGTCTCGGCGCTCAGTATCGTAGGATGCAGTAGAGAAAGATACCAAGCGGACCGACGACGAGGGCCGTTTGTGCAAAGGAAGAACGAACCCGTCCTCCTCGTCGTGCTGCTCCCTCGAGGCCGAGATCTCGTCGATGCTGTCGGCGCGCTTCCGCTTCGCCTGGGCCGCGGTCACGAACTCTAGCGATCGCCCCCCAACCTTGTCCCCGTGGGACAGCTCCTTCACCATGTTCGTCGGCGATACCATCTCTTCCTCGTATTGATTGCGATGCAAATGAGTCTCCTGGCTGTGAAAAAGGCTTCTGCTCATGATAGTCGTTCGATGCTGGTACCAATCTTGGCTGTCGTTATTTTTTGCAGTGAAAATTATGTGGGGAAGGAGAGGCGATTGATGGTGAAAGTTGAGGTGCAAGAGATTGAAGTCATGCAAAAGTGGGAACACTCACTTCATCTCTGTGTCGTTTCCGAACAGGTGATCTCCTACAACCAGTTCCTACGCAGGATGCTTGATTCAGCCTTCTCAAACTTACACTTTTCATGCCGACATCACATTGTTTCCAGATCGATCTTGGAAAGCGGTTGGAGCTCCCGTTTGTATATTCGATCTTAGGAAGATCGTCGATCATAATAACATACAGACATTAATACTCAGGTATGATAATACATCAGAAATTTCCCGCCTTAAAAATCAACGGACTCTTCGTGAGCCGAAATATCAACGGCCCTCAGGCCCCATTTTGTGACGAACAGAAATTTGTATTGTATTCCGTCGAATGTAGAAATTTGTCTCCAATTGAACCAAAAACAAATAACTTGAAGCATGATAATTTTGTAATGAAGAGCGCCATCCTCCGAAATCATAAGAAGTTCAGAAATCATACGCTGGACTCAATAGTCAATTTGACTGTTAATATTTGGTGGGATGTTATTCAATATTTGAAGTGATTTGAACTTGCTGCCGAGCCGTAAATATTTGAAGATGGAAAGGTATCATATCCTCAAATAGGAATTAGTATGCAATTATCAAAGCACAAAAATTTTGGGAGATGTCACTGCAAAGACCGAGCAAGGTTGGCCGGAAGTGAACCTGCTGCGCCGCTCCTCCGTCGCAGCAAGTCTCCGTCGCCATATCATCAAAACTGGGCATGCCACACATGACATGGCACTGAATTTGGATACCTATTGTACGACATACATAGCTAGGTTTGAGAGGTGAACGCTTGTCCATCCTGTGAGTGGATGGAGGACGGCAGTCGGTGTGTGGTTGCAGCTTCATTCATTGTTCAATCCCCAATTCAATGACGAAGCGCGCTGCGCTACGATCGGCTGCAATCACACTGTTTAGGTACATCCGATACAGAGATCGGTTGGAGAAATATCGAGTTCTTGTATCTGGAAAGATGCTGGACAACATTCCGATGATGCACACAAGCAATAATAGTTGTCGCATTGGTGGTGCAGCTGATGAACGGCGAGAGGAATCGATGGGACGGCGGGAGCATAGGCTGGCCACAGCGACGACGACGGCAATGCATCCTGGGGATATCCCAGACGAACAATGGGATAAAGATCTGAGGCAATGGGGGCAGCGGTACGAGCATAGGCTGGGCTCCATCGGCTTCTTGGAGATACAAAAGGCGAATGGAATTGGATGTGCTGTCGGCCGAACTGACGGTATCGCATCGAGCCAGGGTAACAATGATTCGATTCCGCAGCGACAGTCGAGTAGTGACTGCCAATGGATCACGATGGTCGATAACACCATAGCCGATACGAGCGACAGCGGCACGCGAAATGATAGTGTGAAGTTTTCTGGCAGCATAGCCAGCGAAACGATGCGCATCATGTCAACCGAGGAGCAGAGAATGGTACCGATCAAGCAGGAACAACAGCATCAGATTAGGCAGACGCAATCCGGACCACGAAAACAGCAGATCTGTACGCGGATGGAGCAGCATGCCCAACATGTTGCTCAGAGTGATGCACGCAATTATGTACAACATGATCTTTGGCATCACGATCAACATCACGGACAGGATGAGCAGCGGTACGCGCAGCATCAGGAGCAGATGTATGCAGAACAGCGAACGAATCCAGATGTTGATAGTACTCACAGTTTTCGAAAGCAGGAACGACGATGTGCTTCGTGTGACAGTCGCGGAAGATGTAGCGTTTTGGCTACGTTGCCAAGGCGGTATAGATATGGTTCCCCATCGTTCGGATTGATGCGCATGGCATCAGCATGTGTGCTAGCTTTCCTGGCAGTGGGAGCATCGGCACTGCAGAGCCCAGATGGAAGTGAGCTTGGGAAGATGACGACGATGGAAACCATTTCATCTGGGAAGCCTGGCTCGACTCACCGCCGATCATTGCAGGGACGAGAGCTTGGCTGGAACGCTTCGTCAGAGTCCGAATCGGCTGAGTCCACTGAATCCACTGAGGCAACCGAACCGTCAGAATCGACAGAGTGGTCTGGATCCTCTCCCTCGGGCGACAGCAAATCGGGTAAATCTGCCACCAAATCGTCCAAGACATCCAAATCCGACAAATCTGGCAAGGCCTCTGCACGCGATCGCATTATGACCGCAGAACCCACCGAATCCCCCAGTGCAGCTCCGATACCGAAACCCACTACTGCACCCACGACTCCTTCTCCCACAGAGGAACCAACGCCTACACCACCTACGGGAGATCCCACCGAGAGTCCGTCGAGAAGTCCCACCGTCCCACCGACTGGAAATCCTACCATTGCTCCTGCGGCGCATCCCTCGGTAATGCCTAGCGAGATGCCTTCCGGCCACCCATCAGTATTCGCTTCGCTGGAGCCATCGTCAGAGCCGAGTCCCGAACCTAGTGATTATCCCAGCGAAGATCCATCAGGAGTACCTTCGTCGGCGCCCAGCTCGAAGCTCTCCTCGACGCCAAGTTTGGAGCCATCGTCACCCCCCTCGGAGAGTCCGTCCGAGCATCCATCAGGTGTCCCCACTCAATCGGGCTCTGTGCTACCTTCAGTATCACACTTCCCAAGTAGTGCCATGGAGTCCCACCCACCCTCCTCGATGCCCTCCTCTATACCTAGTATGGGCATGGATGAATCGCATGCGCCCAGCAAGGCACCCTCGGAGATGCCCAGTGGTGTAGACTCGCACGCCCCCTCTGTTTCGCCGTCGATTTCGAACCGGCCTACGGGGACAGATCAGACGAGGAGTCCTTCGATCTCTCCCACAGTTAGTATATCACCTACTGAGGCTCCATCTGAGGCACCGAGCGTGGCTTTGAACGAGGAGATCAGCCCTGCTCCCTCCTCGAGTCATCGCCCCACCTCTGGGGTGGAGGAGGAGGTCTCGCACCATCCATCGCTTGCACCATCGTCAGAGGAGGGCTCGAACGCCCCATCAATGATGCCATCAGGAGCGCCCTCGCTGCGCAGCGATATCATTATGACCGACGCGCCCACTAGCACTGCCGTGCCAACGTCAGGAGTTGCTGACGTTTCACCAGCCCCTTCAGATGCCCCTTCAGTTGCGAAGGTTGAAGCATCATTGGCGCCTTCAGAATCGCCCTCTGGTGGACCTACTGGGCGACTCTCCACCGCACCCTCGATTGGTATTACCGAAGGCCCTACTGGAAGCCCAACGTTTAATCCAACCACCGAAACCCCAACCTACGCCCCCACCTCCATACCCACCTTTTATCCCACCGCGAACCCCACCGTTTCCCCTGTGGAGCCCGGAGAGCCCACCTCCAATCCCACAGAGTTTACCAGCAGGAGTCCCACGGGGAGCCCTACAGATTTGCCAACTGGAACTCCTACTTCGGAAGGACCCACTCTAGTAGTGACTTGTGACTCCCGCTCTGATTTGGTCATGGGGCTGTACGGCATGACTCGTACCTTGGATTCATCGGCACTGGTGAGGCATTGGCAGAAGCAGACCCAAAGCTTCTTCGAGGAATTTTACGACAACAATCCCCACGGCGGCGGACTCTTGGACGTGATCAAGGATGGTGTCAATGAGGTTTCGGCCACAGTGAGACTGCGTAAGCAGAATTTCACCAACGGTGTGGGTTTGCCATCAGATATTGACTTTGGGGTCACCGAGCCGTGTATTGGAGAACATCCGTTGGAGATAATGTTCGACATGGATCTGTGCTACCGTGCAAATGACCCCGAACTGCGTGGGTCCGACGTTGTGATAGGATTCCCCTTCTCGCCACCAGAGTTTAGGGAGGTGTACATTGCCAACTACATCCAAAGTGGTGGGGGTGCGAAAAATGAGGAAGAACGCAGGGCATTCGGCGAATTGTATTGCACAAGCAGGATAGGGTTTCCAAATGTGACCAACGTCACTGCCGTACCGAGCGAAGCTAGGTTACCTACGCGTTCACCTGTGCCGACATACGATGGAGCACCACCAACGGTAGCAGCGCCTCCTTCTGCGCAGCCATCGAATAGGCCAAGTGTGAGTTCCAGGCCAACTATTAGTGGGACGTACCCGCCCACGAGGACACAAGACCCAAGTCAGTCGCCATCTGCGCTAGCAGTGCCCCCCCCCTCTGCGAAGCCGTCAAATGGGCCCAGTGTGAGTTCCAGGCCAACTATTAGTGGGACATATCCACCCACGAGGACACAAGACCCAAGTCAGTCGCCATCAATGCCTCCAGTGGATCCAAGCGTGCCGACTACACCTGCACCAATAGATCCTACGATACCAACGACGCCGGCACCAATAGATCCAACGGTGATTGGGGAGCCCTCGTCCCAGCCATCATCGCAGCCATCATTGCAGCCATCATCACAGCCATCTAATAACCCATCTGAGAAACCTAGCTCAAGTTCCCGCCCCACCATCAGTGGCACCTACCCCCCCACCAGGACGCAGCTGCCATCCGTCAGTGCAGTACCATCCAGGAGTAGTTTGCCAAGTACGAGCGCGGAGCCATCCTTATCGAGCTTGCCTTCGATCTCGGTGGTTCCGACACTGTTGAATGTGACTGGCAACGGTACTGCCCAGCTGCCTTCAGCATCGCCAGCGCCTTCCTTCACATCTCTACCTTCAGTAACTGGAGGCAGCGGTGGTAATGGAACCAACACGACTGATGGGGCGCCATCCCTCGCACCTTCCACCACTTCAGCGCCCTCCACATCGCTCGTGCCCACAACGACCATCCAAACGCCACCCCCACGAGAAGGGCTGAGCATGAGGCTCTACAGCCCGGACCTCGTCGCAGGCGAGCAGCTCGACTTGACCCCAGAGCAATTTAATTCACAGACGGCAGCATATATCGAATACTTTTACAACAACTACACGTTGAACGATGGGACGATTCGAGGGGATGTGTTTGACATGGTCGCAGTGGTTGGGGTCACTGGTACGGGGAATGCGGATGATGGTAGTGGCAATGGTGGTGGTGGCGGTGATGGTGTTGGGATTCTTGAGCCATCGAGCCAGCCATCGAGCCAGCCATCAAGCCAGCCGTCGAGCCAGCCGTCATTCGGTCCCAGTGTATCCCTCGCACGTTCGTCGCTAGTAGCATCCTCATCCACAAGAAAGGGGAAAAATAATCATTGGCACGATTCGACAAAAGGAACAGGCCATGCAGGGTGGCAGGCCACAAACTACCACACCAACAGCCATGGAAGAAGGCTCCAGGAGTTAATCAGTGCCACCTGCACGGGCGAATCGCTCAGCGTCATCTTCACTACTGAACTCCAATACCGTCTTCGCAATCCTGGTGCCGCCCTGTGGACAATCGACGATATCATCGGCGAGCCGTTTCGCACAGCAGAATCGAGGTATATTTACGTGACCGAGTTCCTAGGGAGCGAGGACGTCAAATGCTCGAGCGAGGTGGGCTTCCCTCAGGTTCTCCCGACACTCTCACCCTCACCATCTGTCAGCGCACTTCCTACTGGCCTCGCGGCGCCCTCGTTTGTGCCTTCGTCCTCGACGGCACCGTCGTCATCGCTGGTGCCAACCACAACTGTCATCTCGGCAACGCCGCAAGCAGGCTTGAGCATGAGGCTTTACAGCCCTGACCTCGCCCCAGGCGACCAGCTCGATCTGACCCCAGAACAGTTTAGTGAAGAGACTGCGACATATATAGAGTATTTCTACAACAACTACACACAGAACGATGGGACCATAAGGGGCGATGTCTTCGATGTGTTTGCAGTGGTCAGTGTCACTGGAACTGGGAGCGCAGATGATGAAAATGATACTGGCGCAACCAACAACACACTGGTGACCAATGGTACCGATGTGAACGCCACCCAAACGCCGACCATAGCAATCCCTGCTCAGAGGTCTGCCCCCGTTTCATCCCCAACACTGTTGAACGCTTCGAGGTTACGCAAGAAGAGGCATTGGACGAAAGAAGAGAGGAAACACGATGCGACCAAGGGGAAGAGCCATACTGGATGGAAAGCCGCAAACTATCATCCACGCTGGAGAGGTCTCCAGGTTGACGTCACAACCACTTGCACGGGGGAGTCGCTCAATGTTATATTCACCGTCGATCTTCAGTATCGTCTACGAAATCCAAGTGCTACAAATTGGACGATCGAGGATATCATCGGCGAGCCCTTCCATACACCAGAGTCAAGGGATGTTTATGTGAATGAGTTTCTGGGGAGTGAGGACGTCAAGTGTGCAAGCGAGGTGGTGTTCCCGGACGAGACGGAGCCCGTCTCGCCAACGTTGCAGCCTGGCAGCTTAGGCCCCACGGCGTCTCTCATGCCATCTTTCAATGGAACAATCAGTGGCAACGCTACAAATGTGACCCTGTCGCCTACCGCTTCGCCTGCACCCTCTCTATCTCTTCCGCCCACCACTGTCGTCATCGAGCCGCCGCCAAGGGCCAACCTGCGCATGGAGCTGTACAGCTCAAACATGTCCCCAGGCGATCAGCTCGACCTTTCGCCAGAGCAGTATAACCAGCAAACTGCGCTTTACATCGAATATTTCTACAATAACTTCACGTCGAACGATGGCACCCTGCAAGGAGATGTCCTGGACGTGGTCGCTGTGGTCAGCGCTACTGGCGCCGACGATGGTGGTAGCGGGCCCAATGCAACTGAGCCCAATGCAACTGTGCCCGGTCAGCCCACAGACGCACCCACACTAGGTATATTTGGAGATGGAAGTGGCAACGAAACAGATAGCTCGCAATCTCAGCCATCGCTAGCGCCCAGCGCGGTCACCAACAACACTGTGACCCCAACCATCGACATCTTTGGTCAGCGGTCCTCACCCATATCCTCACCAACCTCATCATCGTCGTCGTCTTCATCCCGATATTGGCACAACGGAAGGTGGCACGATTCCACAGATGGTACTGCTCATGCTGGATGGAAGCCCCCTAACTATCATTCTAACTCGATCACATCAGACGAAGCAATGCCAACGCCTCCTGATCGACAAGACAAAAAGCTGCCAAGGAAGAAGCCCACATCACACTCCAGGCATCACTCGTTTGAGATTGATACGAGGATCGTTGAGCCGCATGGAGGTAGGGGGTTGGGTATGGCTGGAGGTGTGAGGTTGCTGCAGGCTAACGAAAGTGAAAATGCATGTACGGGCGAATCTCTCAGCGTGATCTTCACCGTCACCCTAGAGTATCGGCTACGAAATCCAAACTCCACAATGTGGACCATTGATGACATCATCAATGAACCGTTCAGAAGCCAGAACGACAGGGACGTTTACGTGAACGACTTTTTGGCAAGTGAAGATGTGACCTGTTCCGGCGAAGTCGAGTTCCCTGGTGATGTTGAAACTTTGATTCCAACCGCCTCGCCAGCGCCCAGTCTTTCCCCAAGACCATCTGCCCCCACCATGAGCCCGACGGTGAGTTCAGAGCCGTCTTATTCTCCCAAACCATCAACGATTATCTTCAGCATTGATCCAACAAGTCCATTGCCAACGCCATATGATGGCACACCGAACCCAACGAAGACTTTTCCTCCATCGACATCACAGGTTCCAAGCATATCCGCGTTGCCCACAGAGACAACGACGAATGCCCCGACCCAGAGCCCGACTGAGGTGCAGATGCCCTCAAGTGATGGAGGTGGAGCGCCGCCAGGCAGTGAGGGTGAGCCAATCACCTCCCCTCTCCTGAGCGGTCTGAGGATGGCTCTGTTCGAACTGCCATTCCTAGCAGACCCCATCGACCAGCAGCAGTTTGAACAGAACACTGCTGAATACATGCACTGGTTCTTCAACGAGAGGGAAAGACCGAATGGAGCGGTGCCAACAGTATTCAACATGACGGCGATCATAGATTTGCAAGGACAGGAACTGCTAGAGGATGACGCATCAGGCTCAGACATCTGTGGTTTTGACCCACTTGCTGTGTCATTCGATGCAACGATGGAGTATGTTACTCTCGACACGAGTCTTACATTCGAGGAAATAATAGCTTACCCTTTCAGCCAGCCAGAATGGAGGGCTATATACATAGAGGAATATCTCAAGGAGAAAGACACTACTGGAGCGTTTGAGGGGCTGAAGTGTGTGAGCGAGCTACGCCTTCCCGATGGTACCCGCATTGTTACTGAAGGCATAACCAATGACTTGCGCGCGGAGGGAAAATTTGATGACTTCCCTGCGGCGAGTCCCAAGGTGAATGAGCGGAAGTGTAACGATAGTGTCTTGCGTTCGATGCCTCAGGCTGAGACATGTGACGAGTTTGAGCTGTCCTTTGAGTATGGAGTGGAGCTGTCAACAATCGACACAGCCCATGCCGTCAAGGACATGGAAAGCCTCATACTGGACTTTGCAGCCGCTACATTTTTGCGCTGTGTGGAGGAAGGTGGGGCAAAGATGTCACCACGGCTGAGGAAGAAGGACAGCACGAGAGGAGATGCCCCAGTAGTCTTGGCGATACGGTACCCAGAAACTGGGGAGACTACATCCAAGTGTAAGTACCTGACCTTCATTAAACTGTGGCTTCGCCCGAACACGATGCATGACTTATCCACTTATCCATTTTACTTCCTCCAGCAAGCTGTGCCCCCACGTCTCCACAAGCAAGGGGTTGTGCCGTTCTAAGTACCAAAATGCTCGTGACATCGGTCGGTGTATCCACATCCGAGGTCCATTATGACATGCTGATGGTGCTTGCAAAAGCCCTCAAAGATGACGTGTTCCTCGAATTCGTTCCAGAGTTGATGGGCACTTCGTTCATTGGCCCCACTCCTGATGCGCTGACGTTGAAAGAACAAGATATACCTGCAGACACATCCGTTGGCACCTCATCAGGTGTTGTCATAGCTACGGTGGTAGGGACCGCAAGTCTTGCGGCATTGTTGCTCTTTGCATTTGGGGGTGTGTCAATCGTTACGCTGAGACAGAGGAAGATTGATGCAGGCAATGTCATAGCATACTACAGTCGAAATCAGCGAAGGGCTCTTTCGGCGCACAGTTCGCCCTCAAGCGGGGAAGAGGAGAAGGCGGCAAGCACATCTGACAAGGCCATTGCACCATGTGGCGCCCAGACTACTGATACCAGAGACTTGGTTTGCCGTGAAGAGGACTCTCCCGATTTTTTGCATTAGACCACACATATGCACTGAGACATTTCTTGTTCAGGCTACCAATCAGCTCGCTGGATTGACTTGCTCAACTTGCTCACTCAACCACCAACAGTATCTGATGTCGTTTGTTGAACAGACGCCATGCACTATCACATACAAAATTATTGTCATGATTCATACCCATTGTTCGTTCTTAATAGAAGAGATACTATTTGTTCTATTGACAGGTCGGTAATAAGACTAAATTTATTTACACTCTTACAACGCAATCTATTCCTATTTTGTTTGCAAACAAACACGAAGACAGCACGTGATGCCAACATGAGGTTGTCGTATCTCATGGAGCATTCGACATGCGACACATCATGTAGGTAGTCACTCTTTCATTGCCGTTGACCCTACTTCACCCCATTCAAGAACATCCTGGCAATAAGCAGAGCCATGGTGCTTCTAGTGATGCACGAGCGAGGGCTTATGCCATGGATTGAGGGTTTGATATCCCCGCTTGAGACGCGCCTGATTAATGTTGCACTTTAGTTTACCAGTCTCCCACAGGTATGGCGCCTTAGCACTCCAATGATTTTTGAAACAAACCCACGCACAAATATCTCCAACATCATGCACAGTCTTCTGGCCTTCACCCCTCCTGAAATACATTACTTTCACATCATGATACGAATGCACCGTTTCATGTAACAGCCCCACCGTTTCCAACCTAGCCTGAACGCCCTCCACCCTCAACACACAGCCCTATTGGTTTGATACTGCCCTCTATTTTTTCGTATTGTTCTCTCGACAACTGGTACTCTGCAGTAGAGAGAATACCATGAAAACAACATCCTACCAAATCGCCGCCTATTTCGTGACTGTTTTCCTTAAATGCTATCTTCTGCTTTCTTCAGCTTCTCCAGGAAATTATCCTGACACTCGAGTGGGTCCATCTTGTAACTCAAAGACAACTTCCTCCGCTCTTTAAAGGCAAGTCGCTTCTTATCGGCTTCATCGTTGCTTCCGCTAGAATTGCCAAGGTTGTAGCTACTGATTGGAAACGAACCTTCGACATCATCGTCTTCCGTGCTGGCATCGGACTTCCTGCGATTGAATTGCAACTTCAGGCGCTCCGTGAAGCTAAGCCCCAGTGGCTTTTCGTTTCCCGTCGCGTCTTGAACAGTCATGTTGATGGGCAGTTATTCTCTTGAACGATTCGATCGATTGAATTGTCGGTCCAGGTCGGTCCCTCGGTTGTTACAAAAATGGCCACATCCTCGATTCTTGCACATCCTCGCTCCGACAAGGCTGCTCCAGGCTGCTCCAACATGACATGAAGGCGCGCGCGGTCTCCATCATGGATGGTATGGTATTGTATTGTACGGCACCGTGTAGTCTGAGGGCAAGTCACTTTGAGATAGGTTGTCACTTCACACCTGTTGCGACTGCGACATAGATTGGTATGGCCATCACCTGCCATCTCCTGCCATCACCCATGACCAATCCAAGCCATCACCGTGCCAACATGTGCCAACGTGCCGCCGAGCAGATCTCGACTTGGCACTTGCTACAAATCGTAGGAGTCAATAAGAGTCAATAAATAGGTTCGCAGTTGCCCTTTCTCCTTTTTTTCGGCGGTGCCTGAGAAAGTGAGAACACATAAGAGCGTTCAGAACATTTTCGGCGGGTCAACTTTTCGCGAT
>JALLBE010000931.1:0-12715 GCA_036939795.1 Thalassiosira mediterranea
CTGCCAGGCCCTCCAAGGGCCCTGGGTCGGCAACCAGGTGAAGCATTGCTATTGTTATCTCAGCCCCTCCATTGTTGCCATGGGTATATGTGGCAACATTCAAATCAATGGTAATTGAAATTATGGTCAATCAATGCGCTTGTGATGCTGTAGACTAGATCATCTGTAGTTGTTGTATAGCATATTGTTATTTTATCTTCGCCCGAGGCTACAGACTGTTAGTTTTGGCTTTGAGTTGGTAACTTGGGCCCTTTTTCTTGGTGGCAGATGTGTCGGCCGCAAAGGTGGCCAACATTCTTTGCTTCGGTTGACGCGAGGTTGACGTTGATCTGCATGGTCACCTAATCAAACCTAGCCAACTCGTAGCCGAACGCTGTCAGTGGGTGGCATTGGCCTTCACCACCCACGGCCATGACTCTCAGCAGTCCCAACCTTCATTCTGTCCATCAGTTGGTGCATCTGCTATGCTGTGAGCAGATTTCCTACCCCTCATGCCCACAGCTGCCCCATGCCCTACGATGACCTCCCCTTCGAGGCCTTCGACCACTACACCCCGCCCATTACAGCGACTGTCGTCACCAAAGCCTGCATTGAAAATTCATTGAAACAGCCAAAATGGACCAAATGGACATCATATCAAGTTCGCCCACAGAACGTCCAACCCATGGGCATGGGCCAGGAAAAGATCAAAACTCATGCGGGTCAGGCCCTGGCTGACCACCTGGAATCTTCAGCCCCACCAGATGTATACCACACACTACTTGGAATGCTCCTCCCATGGATGTCTCTCCCCCTCATCCGACTAGCGGTCATTCGACTGGTCCTTCTGCGTGAACTACACTGCCACGTCTAACCTCAAACGTTCCCCCCCTCGGTGAAATTGCTTTTGACATCACAGTCACAGTCATCTCCCCCTCAACTCCACTCGACACCTCCAAACAGGATGCGGATACATATGCTAATAGCACCGTACTTCTACAGGAAGGTGATTGTTTGAAGTTCATGAGGGAGAAGTATGCGGAGGAAGATTGGCCTCACACTATCGGGCGACCAGTTCATGGGCAAGCTATACAAGACCCATAAAGCATTGATCCCACAGGCAATGGACAGATGGAAACTTTGCCCCCCTTTTCAAATGGTTCCTTATCGGCGACAGAGCAGCTCCAGCCGCCATAAAATTTGACGAGTCGTCGGAGACCCCGTATGCCGCGACGATATGCTGGAGCGAGGGCAAGGGCTCACTTGACGTGTCCCCTTTGGTATCCTTCACACAGCAAACAAGAATTGGAAAGAATCCACGCCATACCTCTAGTTTGGCGTCTCATACATGGACGTCGAACCAAAGCAATGGGCCCTCAGGAAGCTTGGGCTCGGATGTGATGGACCCCAACCGCCAATCAATCTATCAAAGGCGCAGGCAGAAGCCGCAGGTGGTTGTACCCCTCAAGGACGCAGCCGCATCCGACAATCATCTGGACAACCATTCCCACAGCCCCTACAAGTCGCTTTCCGTGCAGCCATTTCTTCCCGGAGTGTTTGCCCTGCTCTCGCAAGATGGTAGGGGGACATCTGAGATCACATGTCAGCTTGCGGTGTCCCTACATAGGCAGGCATCCCATTATTATTATTATTTGCAGACTACAATACTGTCACCATAAAATAACTTGCAGACACCTGCAAGCACCCATAAAGCTGATCACGTGGCTGGGTAGTTAGGTTGTAAAGGCACATAGGTACCATACCCGATACCTACATACCCTTTCCTTTATCGGGTATCGTCGTACAATACCCGCGCCAAATGAAAAATGGCAACGGTCAGAAAACGAAAACACGACGACGATTAGCCTTATGGGATTAGTGGGCGCGTTGGCGCGCCCACTCACAGCACATAATGGTCGGAGGGTCTGATTGGTTCCACGTGGCAGTTTTGGGCCATTTTTGAGGACAAAATGGCTCAAATGTAGTCAAAATCAACCGTCTGACAAGTGCTGTCCGTCCAAAGGGGCATTCTGAGCCATTTCCAATGCAAAAATGGCTTCTACAACACAAAATCCAACATTCAAAATGTGCCATAGCAGTAAAGTGGGGCCCACGTTGGCGGGTGCCCACTTATGGCAGATTTGTGCCCACTAATCCCATAGGTAAGGCTAACGACGATGCGATGATGGCGATGGCGGCAGGCGCGACGCCGTGGTAACGTTTAGTGTTTAGTCCCTCGCTCGCTCGCTCCCTCCCTCCCTCCCTCCCCCGCCCGCCCCCCCGCCCTCCCGCCCGCTCCCCGCCCCGATGAACTCCGTCGGCGGCGGGCTCAGCCGCCGCGGCCACGGCGGCAATGACGACGGAGGCCCCTCCTCCGCCGCCCGTCCCACCACCACCACCACCACCCTGTCCGAGCTCGAGGACGAGCGATCCCGCCTCCGCGACGAGTGCACCGCCCTCTTCGATCGGAAGCGCGAGATCGAGCTCCGGATGTCCGCCATACAGGAACGGTTGATGGCGCTGGACGACGAGATCGATGCCGCCGCAGCCGCGGGCGGGGCGGGCGGCAGCAGGGAGTACGCTTTGACGATGGCCACGCAGCGCGAGAACGACGAGTCGCAGGATGGGGCCGCTGGGGCCGGGGCGAAGGTGAAGGTGAAGTTCGAACCCACGGGCGACGGCGACGACGAGGCGGATGGGCGAAAGGCCGGCCGAAAGAGGCCGGCGAGCGCTGACGTCGCCGGTTTCACGCAGCCCGAGGAGTTTTTGACGGATCCGCACACGCAGCAGATGGAGGAGGATTACTTGACCGATCCGCACTCGCAGCAGCTCGAGGACCCCATTGAAGATTTCGACGACGATTTTGGTGGCAGCAATGACAAGGTCAGTGGCAAGGACGAGGAGCAGGCGGATGCTCGGCCTGACAAGACGAGGAGGGTGTCATCCTCGCCCCCAAAAGAAATGGTGAGCTCCAAGACCCCCCCGGGCCTGAAAACCTCGACGTCCGCGAAAGGCAGCGGAGTGGCAGCGGCAAGCGCCAGCAATCCCTTCGAGGACCTGTGGGGGCCCTACCAGGACGAAATTTCGCGTGCCGACGCGCAGAGTGTCGGCGGCGGGGCCAGAAGCGGCAATGCAGGCGGCGCTGGAGGAGGAGGGGTCAACACGTTGGAAAAGTACTTCGTGCCGCCGAATAATCCGCCCTCCAATGATTCTGCGGTGAAGAATCCCTACGCCAAAGCCGGAGGGTCTCAGTCGAAGGCGTCGACGACGCCGAACCCGTACGCGACGGGAAATCGACCGCGCAGCGCCGGCTCGTCTTCGTCGAACGCTGCGAGCTCGCGAATGCCTCAGCGTCCGTGGACCGATCGCATGATGCACCACCTCCGGTCCACCTTCCGCATCCCCTCCTTCCGAAACCACCAGTCCGACGTGATCGACGCCACCCTCTCCGGGAAGGATGCCTTCGTCGTCATGCGGACCGGGGGGGGCAAGTCGCTGACCTACCAGCTCCCGGCGCTGCTGGAGTCGGAGAGCTCGACGCGCAAGGTCACCATCGTGATCTCGCCGCTTATCAGCCTGATTCGGGATCAGGAGGATCAGATGAACGCCATGAAGGCGGGGAGCGCCACTTCGTTCACGTCGGGACTGCAGGGAGGGAACGCGGAACACTGCCGGAGGTGGAATCTCGTGAGGGATCCAGAGGCGGGCGTGGCATTGGTTTTCGTCACCCCCGAGAAGGTCGGGAAGAGCACGAGATTCAAGGGTGAGATGGAACGCCTGGCAGGGCAGGGACGGCTGGGGAGGTTCGTGGTGGACGAGTGCCACTGCGCTTGCCAGTGGGGACAGTGAGTATTTCGAGGTGGATGTCACGACTTTCTGCTAGTTGCCCAAAACTCACCGACCCTTGTGAATTTGACCTACGTGAAAGCGACTTCCGACCGGACTACACGAAGCTCGGCATCCTAAAGCATCACTTCCCCAGCATACCCGTGCTGGCCGTTACGGTGAGATCTCCAATTCATGCAGCATGTGGCCTTACATTTTCTTCATTCTTCTGACCGAACTCTCGTAGGCGACTGCCTCCGAGAGGGTGAGGCACGATTGCGCGCAGATACTGCGACTCGGACGCGACTACGCCTTCTTCCGGTCCACCGCTAATCGGCCCAACCTCAACTATTCCGTGGCGATCAAGCAGGATTCGAAGGACGGCGTCGTGAAGGACATGGTCGCGTTCATTAAGAAGAATCACCTCGGCGAGCCGGGCATAATATACACGTTCAGCCGGAAGGAGGCTGACGAGGTGGCCAAAAAGCTGTGCACGCACGGAATCACGGCGCGGTCGTACCATTCGAGCGTGAACGATACGCGGAAGGAACAGATACAAAAGTCTTGGATGCGCAACAAAACGCAGGTGGTCGTCGCGACGATCGCGTTCGGTCTCGGCATAAACAAGCCCGACGTCCGCTTCGTGCTGCACCACAGCCTGTCGAAGTCGTTGGAGGCGTACTACCAGGAGTCCGGACGAGCTGGCAGGGACGGCGGACCGGCGAGCTGCGTCCTGTACTACTCGCCGAAGGACGTGCCGCGCATGCTGGGAATGATCCACGGCGACGCCGGCGAGGCGAACTTTTGGGCCATGGCGAGGTACGGGCAGGCGCATGGCGACGACGCGGTTTGCAGGCACGTGATACTCGCGACGCTGGGCGAGGCCGATAGCTCGATGGGGATGACGCTCGTAAATTTGCAAAAGAAATGCGCGACAACGGAAAGGCGGCAAGTGGGGGCTCACTGCCAGACCCTGGCAAAGGTAGTGAACGTTCTCAACATGAGTGACGAGGACTGCACCATCAATCAGCTCGTGACCAAGTGTACGTGTCTACGCAAATGATGTATACTCAGATGGCATTTCCATTTTCTCATTGACGTCTCTCATTTCATTTGCTTTCCATTCCCAGGGAGATCCAAACCGTCAGATGACATACTCAGCTTTTTGAACGACAACCCGCCAGGGAAAGATCTCAGCAAAGAAGGTGAGACTAGAGGCAGAGCATGAGCAAATGCATGATTGCGTCGCCTTGTACATGATATGAACTAATCATTATGTGGTGTCTCCTCCCTCCTTTGAAGAGTGCGAGAGAATTGTCATATATTTATTGCTCGAAGATGTTCTTCATCCCAAAATAGTATACACTGTAAGTCGTGCTTTGATTCATTGATTGTACAGCGCATCAAACAGATTATTGAGTGATATACTCGTTCCTCCTTGATCAGGCATACAACACCATAGTTTATATCATCCTCGGCCCGAAGGGACACGCTCTTATTCAATCGTCAAATCCGCGTGCGGAAATTGGCTTTCCAATAAAACCAACAAAGAAACAAGCAGCATCCACCACGGCGTCCATTCCGGCCAAAACAGATGCCAATGGCTGGATATCGAGGTCAACATCCGTAGCCAAATCAACTAAATCAACAGCTTCCAAAACAAAGAAGACAGCAGGTAAAGCACAAAGCAAGTCCAAAGCATCGAGCACCAAGAGGACTGCAACAAAAAGTAAAGCAGTTAAAGCAAAGTCGCTGGATATTGTTGAAATTAACTCTTCCTCATCAGACGACGATGATGATCTGGCCTTGTCTCAAAGACGAACATCGAGCAGGAGGAAGAAACAGAAAACAGACTATGCGGAGCATTCTGACGACGAAGACAGTGAATACGAATTTTGAGCTCCGCTTGACTTTCCCATCAGCAACGACCCTTGGCCATGTGAAAGTGGATCATTATAAGGTTGACTCACGGTCGAGTCCTTCGCAAGGCAGCAAGCCAAGATAAAAGAGGCTTCGGGATACATTATCATCACTGACATAGTTGGCATCAGTTGAATCACCACGACTCAAGTAATGGTTGGATAAGTTCAACCCAGTTGCTTTATTAAAGTCCACAACTCAATCAATGATTACCTGCTTCAGAGCCTTCAGTCCGCCGCTCGTCTGGTCTTTCACATATATTATGTTCTCGCGCGGAAAACTATGACTCACTTCACGTTTTTTGTCCCCAACTTTCAGCCTCGAAGTGGTTTACCTATTATTGTGTACAAAGTTGGCCGCATCCCAGGAGGATCGAAAAATATGCTACCGGCTATACGCAATTACATGAGTGGTATGATTATGGCATCGCTCTAATAAAGTACTGCTCTTCAGAAAAGGCCTGAATATTATGGAATTAAGCATACTATCAAACATTCGACCGCAATCCAACCTTGAATGCATGACTCATTAGCAGGTAATCATTGATTGAGTTGTGAAATTTAATAAAGCAACTGGGTTGAACAACTTATCCAACCATTACTTGAGTCGTGGTGATTCAACTGATGCCAACTTCGTACAAGAACAAGAAAGTATTACTTATCCTTTTACTGGGTGCACACATTGCACCATGCTAGAGACAACAACCATCACTTTAACAATAGGTGATACAGAGAGCAGGAGTGCCTCTGAACACATATGAACAGCTTCATTCTTTCACATCAAACGAGGCAAGACCGCCGCTTGATGACGCCACGTAGCTCTCTGTCAGGGTCTTTGCCAGTTTTTTAGAAGACTTTTCCTTCAAGAGACCGTCGAAAAAGATCTTCGAATACCCCATAACCAATTTGCGGATTTGATACGTCGTCTCGATATTTTCATTGCTGCAAACAACAGCGGTGAAACCTTCCAGGGAGGCTATCAAACCCCCGATCAAGGTACAAAATGGTGTCGCTGGATTTGTGGCGCAACCGGCAATCTGGAACAGAGAGAATGCAGTAAGCTCGAGAATGCACACATCAGTGAAGACCTGGTGTTCTCCTTCAGTGAAGAAAATCTTATATGCAATCGCCCCAAAGTTCCCATCGTCCCAAAAAGTGTCACCGACGATTGAAGGCACCGACGAATCGTCTGCAGAGTACATCATTAGCATGGGGGTGTCGATGTTTGCGGCCGCAGCCCCCGGGAAGGGCGGGACAAGTGATGGAGCGTAATCAAAGTTGGACGGAGCTAAGGGGACAATTGCCTTCACACGGCTATCATTTTCGCCATTAGCATCTGTAGACTGTGTTGTTGCTCTTCCGCCAAGAGAGAATCCCATATATCCAATAGCTTCACTATCAATCTCAGACAATCTGCTGTCCTGCTGAACATTATCGAGAAGGAAATCAAGCATACAAGTCAGCTCTGGCCCGCGAAAGTCTTTGACTGCATTGAAGATATCTTCGTCAGAATCAGAGCCACCATTTGCTTGAGAGACTGTACTTCCCAAGGTAGTGTAATCAAAGGCAGTTGATCCGAGGTGTGACAGTGAAGCAACGATGTAGCCTTGGCTTGCAAGTGCAGTCAGGTGTTGGATTGATTCAAAGCTCGTGCCCCCAAAGCCATGACTATACAGAATGAGAGGGAACGTTCCATTTGCAATCACGGCAGTGCTATCTTGAAGTCCTGGAAATGGGATGGTGGTACCGCTAGGCAAAATTATGCCTCCTGGAGACTCAGTTTCGGAGGATGTGGGATAAAACACATCAACAGGGATAACGTCACCCGGAATGACTCCCCCTCCCAGTGCAATCGATGCTCCACGCTGCACCCAGGGGCTAGGAACTGGTCAATGGCGACTAAGTATGATGGAGGAGGTGTCTTACTTTTGATGCACTTGAAACTCTGGAGGTCACAGAGTCCTGAGAGGCATTCAGCGCCAGGGTTTGATACATACGCTGGAGAGTCACAATCCTGCCCAGTGAGCTTTCGGGGCTCGAACTCAAATGACTTTGCCTCCTCTGGGTGCAGCCAGCGGAGGAGGGCGCCACCAGTAAATACCTCGGACTCGTACTGCGCGATCTTTGCATTGAATTGATCGATGGATCCGGCCTTGCCAGCCGTGCCATAGATGGCGTTTTTCATTTCCTCGTTCTGGAAGGGCACTAGGTCCTGCGTGGTCTGAAACGTTTCTGGGTCCACGTCATGACCCCAAGCTTTGGCAATGTGAACATTGACTGGGACAGGAGGGTTGCAGCACGGCAATGAGTCTTGAATGGGATTCTTGAACGGTGGCAAGTTATTGCTCGCTGCCGAGACGCAGAGTACAATGTTGTTTAGCGGGTCACAGTCAGGAATAATGGGTCCGTATGTCGGATCGACGTTCCCTCCATATGGTGCAAGGGGGTTGGCCGGGGTGTTCTTCCATACATTTTCGATCAAGGCCATGTATTTGTCTACATTCTCATCATTAAATCCCTGAGCGCAGCAAATGCAATGAGTAATTGGTAGCAAGCAACTGACGCAGCACAGACATGAGGAAACCATACTCACTTTGAGTGAAAGCACCTCGACATTGATAAGCCCATCTGGGAGACCAGGGACTTCAGGGAAAAATGCATCAAAAGTATCAAAGTATGCAGCATTCCACTCGTCCCTCCACTGGTCAGGCGGCATAATTGGATTCATGACCGCGGTCTCATCTGGGCTGATGTAGCGGAACTCTAAGACGTTGTTTGGGACGTAGTAAATCGGTGGAATTTCTGGAAAACTCGTCTTGTCGAAGTACTTCGAGAGGAGAACCGCATTCACTTGCCACCACGAAGCGAAGATCTGGGGAAACGTCCGCGAGTGGATGAAGACGGAGGTGACTTTGTACGGTGTGCCCTCCGTGATGAGGTATCCGTCGTTGACAGATGCTCCTGTTGCCGCCCAGGTAGCGCCCGAGATATCAAGCGTGAACGTGGAGAGCGCGGCCCCGACCTCTATGGGATTGTCGCACAGCAGCAGATCAGGATCTGAGATCGACGGGATCGGCACGCAGGGCACCGTGCCGTCGCCATTTGGAGGGGGTCCCGTGCCAGGTGCACAGAGAAAATCACATATATCCTCGGGGGTTTCAAAGGCAATCTCCCCACCGGTAATGGCCACGTCGTCGCCATACAACTCGAGGAGGGCATGGGCAGAAGCATCGTACTGCGCCGAGAGCGCCGCGTTGAACGGGGGACCGGAGAAGTCCGTGAAAAATGATGCGAGTCTATTCCGATAAAAATCATAGAAGAACTCAGTATGGTCACTGGTGGCGATGACGGTAAGAACGCGTTGGCTGACTGCTTGGACGAGAGTTGCTATCTCAGGCGGCGTCGGGATGGGAGACAGCAAGGAGCCGAACTCGTCAAATGTCTGTTTCATGTTCAGGCTGCCCCCCATGTCGAGCTCTCTGACCAATTGCATCTCCACGGCGAGGATTATCCCCAGCTGGCCCGTGCTGGATCTCCAGTATTTCAACTCATCTCCCTCGATCTCGGAGACCACGCCGTCGGAAGTCATGACGAGCATTTTGGTGACGTCGCTGTGCACAAATCCACCGTCCTTGGAGCCACCATGGACGGGGTTGGCGATGATGCCGCCCACGGAGAAGAACCGTCCTGCCGTCCTCTCACGAAACACCAGGCCGTGCTTTCTGTAGAGCGCAGTGGCCTCGTACAACGATTGACCTGACGATGATTCAAGCCGATGAGCGTGAAGTGAATGAGGATAAACATTATGTGTCAGTATAATGTGTTGTCCAGCCTGAGCTAAAATCGAAAGCGAATCCAGATTATCTCAAATGAAAGCATTTGTTCAGGTACCAGCTTGGCATTCCTGTCTCGGAGCCCTCTCTGGCGTCGCGAACAACTGCTTTGGTAGCTCCTTTTACTAACAGTGTCGGGACAAAAGAATACACTAATCAATCTTCTCCGCCATCGGGCGAACTCACCTGCACTGAATCGAACCAAACCCGTGTCGGGATCGGCGCTCGGCGCCCAAGCCGGATCGTCCGGCGCGTGATCGATCAACGACACGAGGACCACGTCCTCCTCCCCCCGCTGCATCACCATCCCGTCCTCCGAGTGTGTCGCGCCAGTAACTCGCACGCGACACTTCGTCCCCCAATCCCCGATCTGGATTCTGCTCTTGAGCACGATCTTTCGCAGCTCGTTGTTGGTCTTGACGCGAAAGACCGGAGATAGGGTCGTGATGTCGCCGAACCAGTTGGACCATCCCTCCTGATCGGCCGCGCCGGTGGCGCAGGCGTTCGGCGGGGGCGAGGACGATCCGCCGAACGGCTTCGGCGGCTTGCCTTCCTTGCGGAGCATGCGTCGATCGACGTGGATGGAGCCGCCGTCCTCCATCGTGCCGGCGAGGGCGGTGAAGCCTCCTTCGTCGGGGTCATCGTTCTCCCTCCTCTCGCGACTGTTCAGCGCGAGGTCCGTGAGCAAGCGGACGGCGTCGTGGTTCACGGGAGCGCCGCCGATGGCGCCCGCGGGGTAGGAGGGAGACGACGGCGCCGCGGCGGAGGCGGTCTTTGCCACCGCCGGGTCGAGGAGGCCGGACAGGAGGAGGGCGATGAGGACTTTCATTGTTGGTTTTGTGACCAACTCTTGTGTTCTGGAGCCAACTGGAGCACGTTGTTTGTACATGTAAACACGGGAAAAGTCAACGGAAAAGTGGGAGCGGAGAAATAAACAGCCACGTTGCGCACATTCCAAAAAACCAAGGCCTTCGATCACGCTTCGATCGTACGTACGTTTGTATGTATGGTACACGGTATGTACCATACGTATTGATATCATGGCGAAAAAAATGTGGGCAGTATTGTATCGTACCGTGATTGTACCATATGTGCCTAGGTAGGTAGGTAGGTAGATGTACACATTCGGGTAGGTAGCTAGGTAGGGGCACATGATTGATTGGGGCGAAAGATACCTCTCTGACAATGTGTATAATTAGTTCCAACGTAGAATTTTGTAGACAGTTACGTACGTACCCAGGTAGGCCTCGTAATTGTATCATTCTGTACGGTCAAGGCAGGCTTTGTCATTGATGGAATGGTCTTGACCGGGCGCCCNGCGTCAGTCGGCGCATCTGTGGGCGCATCAGTGGGCGCGTCAGTGGGTGCATCAGTGGGCGCGTCAGTGGGCGCATCTGTGGGAGTGTCAGTGGGTGAGCCCGTGGGTGCCCCAGTGACTGGTGAATCCGTGGGGGCGCCAGTGGGCGCGTCAGTGGGCGGCTTAATCACGGGGGGGAATGGTGGCAGGGATCCCTTGGCGGACTTCATCGCCTTAGACATTTTGTTTGCCTTTCCACTCGCGCACTCCGCAGTTGGGGAAGTGGTGGTCATCATGGTGGGGGCGGTGGTGGTGGGGGCATTGGTGGGCATGTAGATTCCCTTGCTTGACTTGCCCATTCCACCGTTCATTCCCTTGCTAGACTTTGCTCCATAGTAACCAGCGCTCTCGCTAAATCCGCCGGCGAGGATGCAGCCGCTCTCCGTCAGGTCGATGTATGGATCCTTCCTCGCGCTCCCGAAGGTGCTGAATGCCTCGTCGTCGGAGATAAGGCCGAAAATCATATCCATGGATCCACAGTGGTACTCTCCGTCTATCTGCTTCATTCCGTCCTCGCCAAGGGTTGTGGCAGTGAATGGGATGATGCCATCCTCTTCGAAGCCAGTCTGGACGGCCACCATGTTGTCAATCTCCCAGGTCGCCTCTGACCCTCCCGCACAGAAGGTGACCTCCATGACTCCTCCGGGACCGGACCGCATCGGGGCGCTGTAGTCGGCACTCTTGGCTCCCTTGCTCGAGTATCCACCCTTTTGGGCCTTGGCACACTTAGGAACAGTGATGGGACCATCAACTGTGCCATCGCCACCCTCGACCAAAGGGAGTGCGAAGGTGATTGCGCCCGTCTCCGGGGTGCTCGAGATGCCTGCGACGGGATCGTAGGGGTAGTACATCACACGGAAGCTGCCCTCGAGCGATTCGATGGTGCAGGCCTGAGATGATGGTCAGATAGAGCGCAATCGGAGACTGATAAGAGGAAGTGCACGGGATGTGATCAAGTCCAAACAAGATGATCTGCTCTCACCCCGGAGGAGCTCTCGCCCTTTCCGGACTTGCCACCCTTGCTGCCACCCACACCGCCGTCCCTGCCGCCGCGCTTGGACGACTTACCCGCCGAGGCGTAGAAGCCCTCGGCACCGATCATGGAGAAGGACATGGACTCTGCGAGCATCCGAGCGGCCCATCGGGCCTCAAGGGGCGATGACGGCTCGTCCTCGACGACTCCATCGGATTCCGTGGATCGGAGGAAGCGCAGGGGTCGGGTCGCGGCCTGGAGCTGGGCGTGAGCTGGGAAGGGAAGGATGGCGACGGCCGTGGCCGCGGCGAGAGGAGAGAACTTCATCTCTATCGAATGTTTACTGCTTCTGTTTACGAGAAGTTTGCCCCACGGATAGCCTCGCGGTAAATGTTCTCCGGTTTTGTGGTACCTTGCCACCATACGCTGGTATGAAAGTTACATGCATGGTGAACCCAGGTGGTGCACCCAAGGTCATACATACGTATCATAGCATGCGAGATAAAATGCGTTGTGCGTGCAAGTGCGACGGCCGCCGGATGATGCAGCGGATGAAACGATACGAACATAGAGATTCAATCTTGCCGGCGTCAACTCCAAATTCAACGCTTCCGACTCAACGGTAGGTAGGTAGGTACCATACTATTTAATTGGGAGAGATGGAACGAATGGCATTGACGCGGCGATAGAAGGCGGCCGTTAGAAAATGAGCGAGAAATATCCGACGAATTCCACTGTGGTATTTGTGCTAATCGGATCTACCCAGGAGGTACCTATGTTGGGTGGCAGTGGTGGTGGCAGTCGCTGGTGCACAAAGAATAGAGATGTA
>JALLBE010000932.1:0-12572 GCA_036939795.1 Thalassiosira mediterranea
GAGGTACGAGGTAGGTAAACGAGTGTCCAAAAGTGTCTCACATAAGAAAAAAGGCATCTGGTACATTTCAATAAAACTGACACACGAGTCGCGGCGAGCGAATCGTGCGGTCACAACGTGTATCCATCCTGGATACTGTACAGGTACAGACTATGTCTAGCAGAACACACGGTGTGGAAAGCGGGGCACAGGGTAGTCTCCCCGAAGACAGGTCAGCGTAGGCATTGCCCCCTTCTGCCGACAGGGGGCCGTCTTTAGCTGTAGTGTAGAGCTGCTAATGCATGCATTTGATTTCATCGACAGCCCCCCACCCAGACACAGACAGTGATCTTCAAAAATTGAATACAAGAAAATGCTGCACTTCTCCTTTCTCTCAGTCTCAGCGCTGCATTCGTGCTGTCCGTTTGATATTCCGATTCCGAATTTTACCAAGGATCACAGCATGTAGCCAACACAGACACAGGGCACCATGCCGCACTACTATTGAATAGAAACAACTCCGGCGAGATTTGGTCCACTACAGCCAATTCGACTTTTTTAGCCATGGCCACCATGGTGATGGTGGTGTCAGCAGCGTCGGCCAGCATCTGCACGTAGGTGCAGCAGTGGCGATGATGGTGTCGGCTGATTCGCGCAGGTTTTGAAGTGATGTTGATCGGCGATTGAGTCACACATTCCAAATCAGCCAATTTGTGCACGGTTGAAAGAAAAATCCACTCTTAGTGCACCCCGTTGAAATGTCGATGGGATATCTAGACCTAGATCTAGAGTATTGAGAGTGAGAGTCTAATGCTAATGATCTAAAACTGAAATGAGATGATAGATGGTAGATGGATGGTCGGAATGGGATTGCTACGCTTTTTATGATGTGGTGCCTACCTACCTAGCGGGCTCCCTGAGCCTGAGGAGCTCAGGGATGTGACATGTAACAAATAAGATGCATGTAGTGTCTCAAGCACAAAAGAGAGACTGCAATTGAGTGTAATGTAACATGTACATAACAACTGTGTAACAGCATTTGGCTGTTCTGCCAGCAGACAGGAGAAACAATGTCGTTGCGACAAAAGTCTATTGCCTCTCAAATTTTAATCACTCCCAAGTAAAAGGCAGGGCAACTTCACAACAGCTGCGCCCGCGGGCGCAGCCCCGCGCCCGCCGTGGCAGCTAGCGGCGAGCCCAACCTCTGAGATTATCTGCACCATGGGATCCGCGCTGGAGGAGTAGCCCGTACGTTACGTCGGTCGGCCGCCTCCCCTCTCAGTCTACCGCCCTACGACGTCCGTCCGCAGCACCTCTTGCGCGGCGACGAGTCCGGGATGCGATACGCGCCGACAAGTAAATTGCCCACCTACATCGACGACTGACGATTGACGATGCATCGTCTCCTCCTCCTCCTCGCCGTCCTCCTCCTCGGGGGGCACCGCCATCCCCGCCTCGTCAACTCGGAATGGGAGTACATCGAACCCATGTACGCGTGCTCCCCCACCATATCGGGATGCTCCAGCTCGAACGCCAAGTGCCTCGCCAACCCCAACCATCCCCAGATGACCACCGACGACGAGTGCCGGGCGTGCCAGGGATCCCAGCTCTACTGGCCGTGCGACGTCGACGGGCTCTGTTACTGCTGGCGCGAGGGCGACCCCAAGATACCCCCCGCGCCGTCCACGCGGACCTACGACGGGGGGAAGGGACTGAACGTCTCGACCATCGATCCGTGCGACATACTGACCGAGGAGAAGTTCAAGACGCTGGCCCCGATGGCGTTCAAGCCGTACAGCTACGAGGGATTCTGCGCAGCCGTGCACAAGTACAACGAGAACCATCCCACCGAGGGAGTCTTCGTGATGGGATCGCGGGAGCAGCAGATGGCGGAGCTCGCGGCCTTCCTGGGAAACGCTCTCCACGAGTCGGACGAGTTCAAGGCCGGTCGGGAGTACCTCATGTGCGCCGATCGACAGGAGGTGGGGGGGGAGGTGTACTGCAAGCCGTGCGACGCCGGGAGCTTCGATTGGGAGAGCATGAGCTGTCCCGACGGTGCGAGTTTGGCGAGCGAGGGACGGGCTTTCAATGGGTACTGCCAGAGCAACCTTGCGCCTCCGGAGGGGTGCGTTTGCGACGACGTGTACGAGAGGACGGGGTCGGGACCAATGAAGGGTTACGTGAAGGCAAACGAGGTTTACTTTGGGAGGTGAGTCGTTTGTGGTGTCTCGATCGATCGTAGCAGCCGCCGAGAGAGTTCCATCTTGCATGACGATGCAGTCAAGGTTCGGTCGCATATCAAGAATGAACCCTACCTTTGGATATTCAATTCAAGGGAACGACCCTGCTATGAATTGGCGTATCTGCCGAGCTTCTTTTCTGTGATATCCTAATGTTCAGGCACCAACTGTCACAGCCCGTTGTGTGTGGCGTCTGTTCCAGTTGTCATTGAATACGATTCTTTGGAAAGTCCCACTACGGAGGCGTCGAACTGCTATCATCGATCTTCGTGGGTATTCATCTCGCCAATACGATGCGACTTGATTGGCTGATTCTGGCATCATGCTTTGCTCGCGCACTTGTTTTGTGACAGGGGCTCCATACAGCTCTCGTGGAACTACAACTATATCCGCGCCTCCGTGGCGCTCACTGGCGCCCCACAGACCTTTTGCCAGCGCCCTGACCTTGTGGCCACCAACGAGGAGTACGCATGGGGAGCCGGTCTTTTCTACTGGATGGAGAACATAAAGAACGACAGGACGTGTCACCAGTCGGTCCTGCTTAACGCCGACTTCGGCCAGACGCTGGACAACATCAATGGCGGTCTGGAGTGTCCAGCAGACGATCATGGGTGGCATGGAAAGGCAGTGCAGCTCCGTCTAAACAGATACTGCCGCGCGGCAACAGCTATCGGGGTGAAAAACCTGTTGAGCCTTGATGGGTGTATGGACATGGACAAGAAGATGAAGCAGTGTCTCAGCGAAGGAAACTGCAAGGACTGCAAAGCCTGGGAGGAGAGCTTGAATCTGGACGGCGTCAAGGAGGCAGTGGTGACGACCGAGGGAGGAGGTGGCGGCGACGCCACCTGCAACAAGAAGAACAAGGACAAGTGCAAGCAACAAAACAACGATGGTGGCGGTGGTGGGGAGTCCACATTCGTGCCGAGGGATTGTAGCACCATTCTCATAAAAGAGGAGAAAGTGAAGTGCAAGCAGGAGAACAAACAGCAACAAGCTGCAGCGTCTGGCAACGGTCCTGCTCCGACACCGGCCAAAGAAAATGACAAACAGAATGCAGCAGTCACCGAGCAAATCACACCTCCACCCACGCCTGCTCCATCTCGGCCTCCAACCGCGCAGCCGACAACTGCCGCTCCGACGTTTGGGCCAACACAACCGCTCACCGGGCCCTGTTCTGGTGAGCCGTGCTTGGTTCCCCCGGGTGCTGACCCTGACATGGAATTCTGCCGCTCCCCAGAGGGGATATGTGGCGCAGGCCCAACTTATTGCAATGCCCGCTCAACGTGGACGTCCTTCTGCCACAAATGCGATGTTGACTCGTCGTATGGGTGTCCGACGTTTGGATGCGGTCGGTGCACTGGAGACACGAGGCGGTGCGTGGGTAATCTGAATGGGAAGGTTCCCGTCGACGATGGTGACTGTGCGCCTTGCGGATTTGGAATGGGAGGGAAAGGACAGGGGCACTGGCCTTGCGACAAAGTGGGAAGCGGAGGATGCTGGTGTTGGGACATGGATCTGCCAAGGTAAGCAGATCTCAGGCTACCTGCCGCACTCTCTTGTTGCATTGGTTGTGTGCGGCACTGGTATTTTCCCTATTTCTCGGATTCAATAGTCTCCGATATAGCCACAGATCAATCGCGCTGCTGGCAGTTAGAATCTGTTCTAATATATACCATCCTCACTCTCACTGTCCCTTTTCCATGATTCGTTTCCTCTAAAGAGTGGAACCCAGCCCACCGTCAGGACTGGAACTATCTGTTGTCTCATCATCTTTTCCTCGTTTGGGAGAAGGAGTTTGCGGTGATCTCATGGATCCATCAACATTCAATATCCTGGCTCCTGCTGCTGCATCACCATTCACTTTCCAGGGCTTCTGCCATGCTGTGGATCTTTACAATGCTCATCATGCCGAAAAGGTCTTTCGGATGGGTAGCCGCGCCGAGCGCCTGGGAGAATTGGCCGCATTTATGGGATTGGCATCCCACGAGACAAACGGCTTCATTGCAGCTCGAGAATACTTGGCATGTGGCGACAATTTATTGCTGGACGGAGATCTATATTGCAAACCATGCGAGAGCTCAAATTACGACTACACTGCCCACACTTGCTTTGCAAGTATGCTTGAGAATGATCGCAGCTACATGGAATATTGCCAGCCGTACACTGCTCCACCCAATGGCTGCGCGTGTGAGCACGTTAAACAAGCTGAGGCCACAGGGCCACTCGAGGGACGTACCGCGGCCAATTCCATCTTTTTTGGACGGGGATCTATCCAAATTTCACACGACTTTAACTACATACGGGCATCGACCTCCATGACAGGGAGCGAGGATACTTTTTGCAATGAGCCTGAATTGCTGGCCGAGGTAGACAGCTATGCATGGGGTGTTGGCTTGTATATTTGGATGGAACATGTAAAGGAGGAGGGAAAGACCTGTCACACCCACTCTCTGGAAGGAGACTTTGGTGGAGCGTTGGACATCATAAATGGAGGTGCTGAATGCCCTGTGGACGAAGAAGATGAAAATAATGGCGGGTGGTATGCACAGGCCCTGATCAGTAGGATGAACCACTATTGCCATGCTGCAAAAGCGTTGGGAGTTGAAAGTCTGCTGGCCCTCAGTGGTTGTCAGGGTCTGCAAAATGTCTTCGAGATTTGCCTCCAGGATGGGTCCTGTCCTCGGTGTACATATTGGGATCCCAACGCGGTCAGGACAGTACAACCGACCCAGCACCCCACAACTCCCAACCCAACAAGGTCGAAACCTATGACTGCAGTGCCTGCTGAAGAAACGCCTTATCCTACCGACGTGCCCACGAGTCCATGGCCAACAATTTCTGAGGATGTAGAGAGCCAACAATCACCAGCTGTGATTCAGCTGCCAACACCACCCATCATAATTCCAACGCCACCACCTACAGCAAGGCCGGTGAGGGTTTCTTCAGCAGCGTCATTTTCATCCGCTGCAAGCCATTTTGCAAAATCCCCGAACACACCATCTTTGCCTGAGTCAAGCAATGATAAACCGGCAGGAAGCCCCTCAGCAAGCAATTTTGCCCCCAGCGCTAGTGGCTTTGCCATGACAACCCACTCGAAGGGAAAGGATGAGGCCCAACAGGCCAGTGAGCCTGAGCCTAAGCTGGACACACAATCGCCCACATCCTACTCTCCAACGACCCCACCTGTTGGCAGAGACAACGGAGCTCTGCATGGGCCGCAACTCGGAGAAATGACGAACTGGGCCAACACCAAATTGGAGCATACACCCTCCATCGCTCCAGTCACAACACCTTCCACTAAACTCACCAATAAGGACGAGCCATCAACACCCTTGCCAACAAAGTTTCCCACCAAAAAGCCCGTGAATGAAATGAGCATCAAGGACTCATCGGATTCTTCTGCCAGTGTCCAATCTGAGCAATCATCTGTTGAAGCACAAACTTCATCGAAAGAACCAATGAGTAGTGTGACTACTGGGGCACTGCAGCAGCAGCAATCATCCTCCTTTTACAGCAAAGTTTCTGAATCAAGTTACCTTTTCACCCCTCTTGACGACGTCACCATCTCTCGATCGTACCCCAAGACCAACTTTGGCTTTGACCCGACAATTGTTGTGGACATGCTTGAAGGTGATACAGTTTTACTTCGATTTGACCTCTCTGCTGTGGGAAACAAAAAGATCAAAAGGGCAGTGCTGCGGCTCACTCCCAAAACAGATGTGGACGGTGCGGTAGAAGGGGACATCGTAGGGAGCATATTCTACATTCAGCCTGTGGTCAACGGCTGGACAGAGGATAGCATCATTTATGATACAGCGCCGAAGGCTAATGGATCTATCTTCGCATCTGTGGCTAGGAGAGGGGATGATGGTGTTGGAGGGTATATCGAACTCAGTGTAACAGAGGTAGCAGCAAACCACATTGTGAGCCTCAAAATTGTGGGGACTGGCCGGTTTCGAGGGGTATTCCATTCTAAGGAAAGCTCTGATGTCGGCCCATCGCTTTTCGCTGAGCTCGAGGGATCGCCAGTACTGGAAGAAGTTGTTGATGTTTCATCAAAAGTTGGGAGTCAACCAGCTCCAGGACCTAGTGTGGTGCCGGATTCAAAGCCAGAGACCTCTGGTGGCAACCAAAAGCCCATCGAAGAAAAGCCAAGCATTTCGCCTGAGGCAATTTCTTCGCCTGCTTCGTTGCCTACTACTGCTTCAAAGGAGTCAGGAGCCACTCCATTGGCGGGCAAAATCTCTGGTCGCGTGTGGCTAGACCGGAATTCCGATGGTCAGAATGACTCAATTGAACCAGGTCTAAGAGGGATCTTGGTTGATCTATACTTTTGTGACGGCAGCTGGATCGAAGGAACTAGGACGGGGCCGGGAGGCGACTACCTCCTCGATGATCTTGACGAAGGGAAATATTACGTTGTGGTGACAGTCTCGACTGACTTCGGCTTCAGCATCCAGGGCGTGGCTTCAAGTGACGGCAAGAGGACCAGTGGGGTCAATCCCTCTACGGGCCGCAGCAATTGTGTGAGCCTGACAAAAGATCAGTCCACGTCGTCGGTAAACGCTGGTGTTATCAAGCTGTCTGATTTGTTGTCATCAGACGTTGATGAGGTCGAGTCCAAAGTGGACGCAGAGGATTCAAACACCCCCAACTGTAGCGGTAAACCCTGCGCTCAAGAAGGTGGGGAGGTCGACGGCCCAGTCTGTCGATCAAAATACAACTTTTGTGGGTAAGTAAACGAAACGGCACGTTGGGTACGACTCTCTCATGTCCCCATGTCATCTAAGTGACTGCCTTCTCTTCTTTTTAGTGCTGGAGATGAATATTGCAACGATGACAGTAAATGGAATCCTGAGTGTGGCACACCATCTCCGACATACCAGCCATCATCAGAACCCACCAGCGCAGCACCAACATTCGATCTCGATTTCGACACCAACTGCGCAGGAGAACCGTGCAGTGAGGGTGATGGGACGTGGTGCCGATCAGAGATTGGATACTGTGGGAATGGGCAACTGTACTGCAATTCCTACAGCTCATGGCTACCCGAGTGTGACGAGGACACGAAAGAAAGCAATAGTGATGGACTTGATGAAAGTCTTCCCACTCTCGACGGATCTTTGACCTCCCAGACCCCAACCATAGAAAGGACAGATATGCCCACACTGTTGCCAACGTCGAATGAAGTTGCTGGATTCAGCGCGTTTGCATTGCCCACTCTATCACAAGTCACCGCGCCGAAACTCACACAAACATCTACCTTGCACAAAACCGATGATAGTGGAAGCAGCGAGAGTAGCGAGAGTAGCGACGAGGTGGAAAATGAGGAAACCGAGGAGACCCCAGAGGAGAACCGATGGCAAACACAAGAGAATGGCGGCAACGACCAAGAGCATTGGTATGTTCGGTACGCAGATATCAAGCCTGTAGGGAAAAGCTCAGGGTATCTGCAGCTGGAGGTACCCGGCAAAAAAATCCTTGTTTTGTTGCCAGCCCTTTTTCTACTCTTGTTTTGAGCACCATAGACGGAAATGCGCAAGCTCTATGCAGCGCGTACACTACAATATCTTGAAATAACGATGGCCACACCCTAGTCAATTAACGAGAAGAGGATGCAGTCCAATGAACCATAGATGAAAGGTGCTTGATATGTCATTTTTTTATCTGATGTTGTGCTTCAACAAGAATGCACTGGGCCAAAATGGGCTCTGCAGTCTCTCTAGAGTCGGCACCAGCCTTTTTGCATGAATTAGTACCTACCAGATTGAACAATGCAAGGGCAGAATTTCCCACTGGTGATCGCAGGCCGTGGGCCTACTCGGTCCTTATTTCTGGGGGTAGTGCTGAACCTGGCCGAACTTTCGGGGACGTATGATGCCTGATGTCATGTGACTCGTGACTCTCGTGACATGAGTGCATGAGAGTAGGCATATTATTTTTTGTGATAACGAAAAGACCAGTTAGTATCGCAAAGCACAAGTCAAAATTCCCACCCGTTGCCCGTCGCTGCTCGAACCGGCGAGGTGCTGCGATGCACTGGGTCCATCATTTCCAGTACCTGCCATACAGACTCATACAGACGAGACAACCATGTTCCGTTTTAGCCGCATGGTAAAAGCGCTGGCCACGACGCCAGCGGGCGTGACGATGCAAAGCCGTCGCTGGGAGTCGCTTGGTCCCGCGATCACTGGGAACATCACCTTCAAGCGCGTCATTCCCACCCCTGACCCCGCCTCGGATCGCACCCCCCTCCCACGATCCTCCCACGGCCTCTCGGCCCTGGACGGCGGGCGACGCATCGTCCTGTACGGTGGCGAAAACGTCGCCCGGACTCCCATCATCGAGGATGGCCAGTCTCTTTGGTTTGCCGAACGTGGCGAGGAGGGAAATTGGCGATGGCTGTCACCCGCGAATGCTATCTCGGGGGGGAACGAACCATCACCGCGCGTGGGTCACGCCCAGGCCGCCGTAGGTAACACGGTTTACGTCTTCGGAGGGCGGAATGGGATTGACATGGGTGAAAATTCCATGAACGATTTGTGGAGGATGGAGATTGTCGATCCCGAGAAGGAGACCGAGGATGGCGAAGATGATAGCCGTCGCTTCGTGAGGTGGGTCGAGGTAGTGCCTGCGGACGAAAATATCCCGGAGGCCCGGTCATTCCACAAGATGATTGCCGTGGGGACCGACCTGTACCTGTTCGGGGGGTGTGGCAAGGATGGACGTTTGAACGACTTGTGGAAGTTCGACACTGTCGCCAAGGTATGGACGGATTTGGGACGATCGAAGGTATTGCGAGGAAGAGGAGGGCCCAACTTACTGTCCCTCAACGGGGGCGAGGGAGGTGGAGCCAGGATCGCGATCGTGGCCGGCTTCGCGGGCGAGGAGACGAACGATGGCCATATCTACTCGGGAGATGGGAGCAGTGCTGGTTGGAAGGAGGACGGGATGGGAGACCTCCTGGATGGCATGAGGAAGAGGAGCGTTTGTTCATTCGGGTCCCTCCCTGGCTTGAACCGATCCTTGATCTTTGGTGGCGAGGTGTCGCCCTCAGATCGCGGGCATGAGGGTGCAGGAGGTTTCGCGAACGATATTGTGATTCTCGATGGAACATCGGGAAAGTACTTGGGGTCTGTGAGTGGGAAGGAGGGCGAGGAGTGGCCGAAGGCACGGGGCTGGGCAGACGGTACCGTGGGAGACGACACCTTCTACATATTTGGAGGCCTGACTGGCGACGACAAGAACCCAGAACGACTGGATGACTTGTGGGAATGCCAGGTCTTGAATTGAGGTGTATTCTTGAAAGTGACCAACAATTGTGGTGCAATTAAAGGTGGAGGAAGATGTCCATTTTCGTTTGCGTCCTGCATGATCAGGACGAGATCGACCTAGCTGTTGCAGATTTAGCGACATAAAATATGGCTGCTTTTGTCGATTCATACATTAACATAGCAGCTTCCCAGCTCTAGAAAACGAGAAGGAACAACTCATATGCTTTATGCAGCTTTTTATGCTGACCTGCTTCAATAACGGATGCAAGATGCAACAGTTATCGTATGTTCTGTGATCCAAGGTGGGGTCTCTGAGGTGATTTCAACATGGAATTGTCTAAGCGGAAGAAAATAATTCCGCATCTACCAGCAAATTATTATCGAATGAGTTCGTCCATAGGTTCGTCTACCCACAGATGCAAAGGTACTTCTAATTGGATAGCTCAACATACCTCCCTAGAAAACAACAATACATGGCATCCGACCAACCTTCTCAAAAAGAACTTATTGAATAATTACATTTAATCCTCAACCAGACCGCAAAAAGATATGGCTGAAAGGTACACCATATTCAGCTCGTCCTACTTCAAAGCTTCGTGACATCCTCTTCCGTGATCTGCCCGGCTAGGTAGTACCTCTGACACTTGTCGATCTTTACATTCACCAGCTCCCCACGCAACTCATCGATATCTCCCTCAAAGTAAACGATGTACCCATGCGTAGTCCTCCCCATCACCTGGGTGGGAACCCTGACGTTCCTTTCCTCCACCAGCACCTCCACCACCCTGTCCATCATCCGTGCCCTGCGCTCCTCGGCGTGACGGTCCTGCAATTCATTGATCCTTTTCAGTCTGTCCTGCTTCACCTCCTCGCTCAGTTGGTTCTCCCAAGTCGCTGCAGGGGTGTTAGGGCGCGGCGAGTATGCGGCTGTGTTGACTGTGTCAAACTTCACCCGCTCCATGATGTCCAGGGTGTCCAAAAAGTCCTGCTCTGTCTCCCCAGGGAAGCCCACAATGACGTCGGCCGTGATGGCCGCATCTGGCAGCTTTGCCCGAATACGATCTACTATAGACAGGAACTTTTCGCGGGTGTGACCCCGTCCCATGGCCTTGAGTACATCATTTGATCCGCTCTGGAATGGGACGTGGAAGTACTCACACGCCACCGAGGTCTCGGCCACGGCGTCTACTACCCCAAGGGACATGTAACGGGGATGGGATGTTACAAATCGCAGCCTTCTCAGTCCCTCCACCTCTCCCACGATTCGTAGCAAGTCGCTGAACTTGCGCTTGGGGAGCATGTCTCGCCCGTAGGCGTCGATATTCTGCCCCAATAGCGTCACCTCCTTGAATCCCTGGTTAACCAATTCCTTCACCTCGTCGACGATGCTCTCCACGGGACGACTCTGTTCGACACCCCTCGTGGTGGGTACGATGCAGTAGGTGCACCTCTCGTTGCAACCATATATCACATTCACCCACGCGCATGTGGCACTTCCCCTCCGAGGCTTAGTCGAATCCTCCATAATGTGACTCGCCTCGGTGGCAACCACCTGATTCCCGCTTGCCACGTCCTCCAGCAGATCGCTTATGCGATTGGCGTACTGTGGACCCATGACCAGATCAATCTCCGGTATTCTGCGGAGAAGACTCTGGCCCTCCTGCTGGGCGACGCAGCCGGCGACTACTATGGTGACGTCCTCTCCCGCGCGCTTGCGCTTGGCGTGCGGACCGAGGTAGCTGTAGACCTTCTGCTCGGCGTGATCGCGGATGGAACAGGTGTTGAGGACTATGACGTCAGGCTTCCTCTTTTCCACTTTGACTGACTTTGTTTCCTTCATCAGGCCATCATTATCTGTCTCAACCTTCACCTCAGTCATCTCATCATCCAGAAGGGGACGGATGCCGAGGCTCATGAGCTGACCCTCCATGCGCTCGGAGTCAGCGGCGTTCATCTGGCATCCCATGGTTTCAATCTTGTACGTGAGATCAAGGCCAGCTGCACCTCCCTCCACTAAAGCGCCACCCAGGACACCAGAGAGCTTGGTGCCCTTATCATTGTGGCCTTCTTTCCTCTCTCCGGACCGACCCATCTCCATCTCGTTCTGGATGATCATCTCCTTCTTTTTCTTTTTGGACTTTCGAGCCTTCACGTAGCTAAGCTTGCGAACATCGACCATGACGTCCACCACCTGGACGAGGTGCACCCCCCTCGAAGAATTCACCGAGAGGACGTCCCCAGGTTTGGTCGGGGTGGAGAGCATCTCCTTCCTCGCCGCGCGAGGCAATATTAGGTCAAGGTGCTCATTCGGATTCTTAAATTCGTTTTCCTCATCGTAGTCGGCGTCAAAGTTCTCTCCCAAGTTGACCCACCCCACGCTCCCCCCCTCGTCCCTCGTCTCGGCGCAATTGCTAATTCTGCCTGCCATCTCCTCGAAGTTCCACTCTGCCTTCGTGAGCTGCTCAAGAGCGCTCGAGGCGAGCTCGTTGGACGCAAAAAGGATGTGATTCAGTCGCAGCGCCAGCAGCGGCGACGACTCGTCATCATCATCTGAGGCATCGCCCCTGTCGCTCCCGCCGGAGTAGTCGACGATGAGGCGAGAATCCACCGCGGAACCGCGCGCAGTGGGATATTTGACGTTCGTCTCTGTCCCCGTGATGGGGCCGACGATGACGTCCGACGCCGCCCGCTCGGTCGTGGAAGCGAGGGGGCCAACGCGCCCGCCGAAGCCGCTGCGGGACGGCGGCTGGAAGGCGAGGGCCGTCGTCGAGGCCGCGAGGAGGGCGACGGCGACGTTGAGGGGGTGCATCATCTTCGTTCTCTTCTTGTGCCGATGCCCGATGCCGGCCGAGCGGCGGCGATTTCCGCTTGACTTCGTGCGTCAGAAGTCAGAAGATGGTTGGTAGACTGCGAGTAGGTGTACACCAGCATGCCTCTAATAAAAATAATGATGTAACAAATATATTTAGATGTTTGAGCCAAGATGGTGTAATAGAGAGTAGATCGAAGATGTGATGGGTTATTTACCAGTCATAAACCACTTCTCATACCACCGTTTAGGCCGATTTACACTCAACGA
>JALLBE010000933.1:0-12706 GCA_036939795.1 Thalassiosira mediterranea
GTAAGTCGAGGTCGAGTTTTGTCGTTTTTCTGGCAAAATTCCAGTAAAGAGATATCATATACGGAAATTATTATTAAATCGCCACCGCCTAATGAAACTATGGTAATAACTTATTCCTAAACATGCGAAGGTACTCATGGATACAAACTTCGCCAAAGATTCACATTACCGGACATTTTTTTAGATAAAAATTATCTTTTAGCGATTCCCCAAGTGCACATAGAAATCGGTTAGTTCTCAAAGGGATTACATATGGGGGTCTAATATTATCCCATATTCGATACGTCTATTTTTGTATCATACAACAATATTTAGAAATATCTCAAAAATCCTCATACCCCAACGAAAGATGTATGTTTCTTACGCCTCGCCCCTCGCCGTTCCCTTTGCCACGCCTTTGCACCTCAACCTATGAACTTTAGTGTGAACTTGACCACCCTGCCTGCCGTTCCCCCTTCATCGATTCGACCGGGCGATTATCTTTCCATACCTCCGGATCCCTGGGTTAGAGTGAGGAGAAGTGGAGCAGTTGAGTTAGACGGACGGACGACGGAAGCAGAAACCATGGCTCCTCCAACTACCGCGACGCATGCCCACGACAATGGTCGCCCCCAAGCGACACAGACCACCGCCCTCCTTCGCAAGTGCCTCGCCGTCTGCTGGCTCCTGACCATGGCTCACATCTGGCTCTCGTCTGAGGGGGGCGAATTCGGAGATGCGCCCCCGGAGGACCCGACGTTTCATCATCCCGGATTGGAGCAGGCGATCAGGCAATCCGCCTGGCGTGGGGAGGCTAACAGAGATTTTGGCGCTGGGAACGAAGCGGGACCCCCACAGCAAATGGGCGAGGACGACGTCGAGCAGCAGGAGGGGGAAGACGCACCGGGTGACTTAAACAGGCCCGATCACCAACCTCATGACGTATCAGCACAGACGGCTGTCAGTGTTGAACCAGTCGGCGGAGGGCAGGAAACAGAAAGTGATGTCAATGCTGAGAGCATGCAAAAAAGTGCATCAGCAATATCACCTCACTCAACATCAAATGGACATGAATCCGCGACGCTTGCAGCGGCATTGCAACCGAGGACTTCCAAAACGTGCTGTGTCCCCGTCATCTTCGAGGGCAAGAAAAATCCGAGGGACGTGGACTGCTTTGGGACTTGCTTCACCGAACGCGCGTGCGACGATCCCTCGTACCCATTCTCCTCTGCGGAAGAGAAAGCGCTGTTCCCAACCAACGCCCTGACCGGCCCGGACAAACAGAGATTGAGAAAGGAATGCCAGGCCCCCGAACGCATGACGCCCCCGGTGGAGTGGTGCCAACGTCCGAGGCACGATCGCGGGAATGATACATTTGCGCACCTCGTGGACAACATCCCTCCCGCGGGATGCTCGCAAATAACTCACGGGGGTGGATCTGGTCCGTTCCATCACGTTCTGATATTTCCCTCGGCGAAGCTGGCGTTCTGCGGCATACCCAAGGTGGGCATTACGCAGTGGGAGCAATTCCTGCGCTTCTACATCGGAGCAAAGGACTATCCCAGTCTGCCCCACTACAAACTGGACAGGGAGTTCTTTCACTTCGATCAGCTGGAGCCAGTTGCGCAGAGGAGGATATGGGAGGATGAGGAGTGGACGTGGGCGGCATTCGTGAGGGATCCCGCGGAGAGGCTGCTGAGCGCGTACCTGGACAAAGTCAAGGGGAAGGAGGGAAAGTTGAAGCAAGTCAATAATACGATGAGCTTTGAGCAGTTCGTCTATCGCCTATCAAGAAAAACCGATTTCACAAACTGCCGAGAAAGCAAGGATAAGTTTGACATGGGAGGTCTGAATTGGTGCACAGATCCGCGTGAGTTTACCCAATGAAATTTTACAGTTATATCGCATGAGAGGAGCGCAGGCGCACGGTATGTTTATCTTGACAATGTTTCCGCTGACTGAGGCATTGACTTCATTTCACAGACT
Source organism: Thalassiosira mediterranea (assembly GCA_036939795.1). NCBI lineage: Eukaryota > Bacillariophyta > Thalassiosirophyceae > Thalassiosirales > Thalassiosiraceae > Thalassiosira > Thalassiosira mediterranea. The sequence continues at coordinate 1,966 of JALLBE010000933.1, forward strand.
GGATGCCTCAGATTTATTCCTGTGGAATGTCCGAGCGGCTCGATCGGTTTAATTACGTGGGTGACCTGCAAAACGCCGCGGACCACACCAAAGAGTTATTGGGACACGTGGGCCTGTGGGAATCCCACGGCGCACACTTCATAGGCGGTGGCGTCAAAGCCGGCTTCAATCCCTGGTGCAATCTCGCTTCCCACCCTGCCAACCACACCCAGAAGGTGGGATTTCAGCAGAAGGATGCTGCCGACGTTCAGTATGGACACTCGAAAAAGGCAGGGGACAAGATGGAACAGTTCTATACACCGGATTTGCTGCGGAAGGTCAGGGAGGAGCTGTATGCCGATGACCAAAAACTGTGGAGCTTGGTGACTGCCAATGGAAACAAATTGTCGGTGGGGAAAGAGCTGGCATCAAAGGCTTCCAGTAGATGTGGAGAGCCATCGTCTACTAGCACGATATTACAGCCAACGGCTGCAATTGTCAAATTGGTGAGTGGTGCAAACTAACGTTTGAAGTGGCTGACATTGTTTAGTACAATGATGTAGACAATCGCTGATGAAAAAAATGCAACAGGAAGTACATCCACCACAACAGCAAATGATAGTAACAAGTCAATTGGAGGCGTTGCAGCCGAGGACATCTAAATCATGCTGCATCCCCGCCATCTTCGAGGGCAAGAAGAACCCAAAGGACGTGGAATGTTTTGGCACTTGCTTCACCGAACGCGCGTGCGACGACCCCTTATACCCATTTTCCTCTGCGGAAGAAAAGGCCCTCCTCCCTCCCGGCGCGCTTACCACTCGGGATAAACAGAGATTGAGAAAGGAATGCCAGACCCCCGAACGCATGACGCCCCCGGTGGAGTGGTGCCAACGGCCCCAGGCTGAGCACACGGATGGGTCAATTGCGCAGCTTGTTGACAACATCCCTCCGGCTGGATGCTCACATATAACACATGGGGGTGGATCTGGTCCATTTCACCACGTACTCGTCTTCCCCTCTGCGAAGCTGGCGTTCTGCGGCATACCCAAGGTGGGCATTACGCAGTGGGAGCAATTCCTGCGCTTCTACATCGGAGCGAAGGACTATCCCAGTCTGCCGCACGCCCGATTGGATAGGGAGCTCTTTCACTTCGACCAACTCGACCCGGTCGCGCAGAGAAAGATGTGGGAGGATGATGAATGGACTTGGGCGGCATTCGTGAGGGATCCCGCAGAGAGGCTGCTGAGCGCTTATCTCGACAAAGTCAGAGACAAGCCGAACATTGCCAACCGTACAATGAGCTTTGAGCAGTTCGTGGACCGTCTCTCGAGAAAAAACAATATCACGTCATGCTGGTCTAGTGAATATGGCATGGAAGGCCTGAATTGGTGCTCTGACCCGCGTGAGTTTACATTATGTGGAGCTGACACATATGATTTTCTTCGTTTACATATTGTGCTGGCCCTCTCTGAACTCGCCACTTTCCTACAGACTGGATGCCCCAGGTGTACTCCTGCGGCATGTCCGAACGGCTCGATCGTTTTGATTACGTGGGCGACCTGCAAAACGCGGCCGACCACTCGAAGGAGCTCTTGGGACATGTGGGCTTATGGGAGTCCCACGGCGCGCACTTCATAGGGGGCGGGGTGAACGCCAACTGGCACTCATTTTGCCATCTGGCGTCGCATCCCACCAACTACACCAGGGGGCCAGTGGGATTCCAGCAGAAGGGCGCCGATGGCGTGGAGTATTCCCACTCGAAGAAGGCGGGGGATAAGATGAAGGAGTTTTACACGCCGAAGTTGCTGCGAAGGGTGAGGGAGGAGATGTACCCCGAAGACCAGAGGCTTTGGAGCGCGGTGGCCGCCGGCGGAAACAAATTGTCGGTGGGGAAGGAGCTGGCGTCGAAGTTGTCCGGTAGATGTGCTGACCTGGCATCTGCCGCCACGATAATATAGCAATAGGACACACCAGATGTATTGGTGCTCTACATCTATCACACTCATCACCGACGTGTCTCAAGTCTCTGGTATAATTGATTTGGCTAATAATTTGCTACATTCTTACTGCATATTTCTCAAAATCTAGTGCCGGGAACTCGGCGGATACGTCGCCGGTTCCGGTTATCTTCGTCCACGGTTGACTCAATCGCAGCTATTTTTCTTCGGTAACTTACAAAATCGGAACAAGCACCCAGAGGTATCGACACGATACCCTTGCAAAGAAAGAGGGCATGGATTGCTTGGGTGAAAATTGTGCAGGGCTCCGACGGAAGAAGGGATGTAGTATGTCTGGGCGCAGTTATCTTGTAGCCCTACCTTTTCCTTCCCTCGTCTTGCTCTCTGCCTTGTCCTGCCGGATCTGATAGGTAGGTAGTGTTGTCTCTTCCTTGATCCCAGTGGCAAGACGATCTCGGTGCGATTTCATGTAGGTATGAGACTTGTGGCCGGCCGCCGGGCCACCGTGACCTCCATCGCATGGTTCTTTGATCTCGCAACGAGGTCATTGCCGCTCGCTCATTTGGCATGCAATCAATGCACCCGGGGTGGGTACGCGTGTCATCCCACGGAAAAATCACTCACGCGGAGACGTTGGAAAAGCTCCGGAACACGTTCCTGCTCCTCAGCGAGCCCCTGCCCGTGCCCCTGCCCCCCGCCTGCATCAGCAGCACGTTCAAGTGTTGATCCAACATCGCTTTCGCCTCCCCCATCTCCGGCCTGTCGGCCGGGTCCGACGCCCAGCACATGGCCATCAACTCCGCGAGCCCGTCCGGCACGGCCCTCCCCACCTTCGGCCGGGCTCCCTTCTCCACCACGACCCTCTGGAATTCGTCGGCGCTCTTGACCGCGCTGAAGGGCTTCTTGAGGGAGCATATCTCCCACAGCAGTATTCCGAAGGAGTACACGTCCGCCTTGGTGTCGTACCCGGTTCCGAGGGATACCTCCGGGGCCATGTACCGGGGCGTGCCGCACTTGTCGTACAGGAGGTGGTCCCGGTGCGACCCCTCCTCGCCCACGTCGTCGTCCTCCTCGGCGTCGCTCTCCGGGCACTGCTCGTCCAGGCCGACGGCGAACCCGAAGTCGAAGAGCTTGAGCACCCCCGCCCCGTCGAACCCCACGTTGGGAGGCTTGAGGTCGCGGAACGCGATGCGCCTCGAGTGCAGGTAGCCCAGGGCGTCGGCGATTTGAATGGCCGCCTCGACCCGATGCGCGCCGGGCGGGGGCGTGCCCCTCCCGGCCATCCTCTTCCAACCCCTTATGCGATCGTCGAGCGTGTCCTCCAATCGATCGATTAGGATGAAGTACCCGTCCCCGAGCCTCGACGAGCTGGAGGCCCCGTGGGCGTGGTTCGCGTGCGCCCTCCCGTGTATGCCGATGATGTTGGGATGATCCAGGCTCGCGAGCATGGCAGTCTCGTGCACGAGGTCCTCGACCCCGATCATGAACTGGTCGGCGTCGCTGCGTATCTGGGGGCGCAGGCACTTCATGGCCACGACGATCCGTCGCTTCCTCCCCCCGGCGCCCGGACGGCGGGAGCGGGCCTCGGTGCCGAGGCAGATGGACCGACCGAGCTTGGCGCGCTGGCCGAGGTCGACGGTGGTCCGACGGGCCGGTCGATCCTGATCCTTGGGGGCGTGACGGAGGGCGTTGTTGGTCTGGGTGTCGGAGGAGTTGAGGCGGCGGTAGGCGCCGTCGTCGGGGTCGGAGGCCCGCCTGTTGCCGTCGTCGGTAGGCTTGGGGGAGGAGCCGAACATGGCGTCGATCTGCTTGTCGAGGTCGTCGCCGCCGCTGACGTCCGACTTGTCGAGGTGGCCCTCGTTTTCGGACGACCGGGCGAACATGGCATCGATCTCCCTGTCCATGTCCTCCTTGGTGGGCCTGCGGGGCGGCCCTCCCCAGAGCTTCTCGATCTCGTCGTCCAAATCGCCGTCCTTGTCGTCGCCTCCGAACATGGCATCGATCTCCCTGTCGAGGTCCTCCTGCCCCTTGGACCTGTCCAGCCCCTCGTCCTCCCTCTCGACGATGACGCTCGGCCTCCCCGAGAACTTGGCCCTGCGCATCATGCTATCGAGGTCCCTCTTCTCCTCGACCCAATTCCTCGATCGGGCGTCCCTCGACGTCCCGCCGCCGCCGTCGATGCCGTGTTCGTCGTCCGCGACCTCCACGACCACCTCGAAGGCGTCGCTGAACGACCCCTTGCCGAGGTGTCGTCCCACCTCGAGGTCGGCCTTGTGATAGGTCGGCATCCTCTCCCAGGCCTCGCGATCGAGTATGGCGACGTCGGCCGAGAGGCACTCCTCGATGTACTCCCCCGCCCGCAATGCAGCGACGGAGGAGAGGCCGTGGGCGGAGGGGGAATCGCCGAGGGATTCGAGCACGGCCCACGAGTCTGCGCGGTCGTGCTTCCCGGCAGGCCTCTCCACGTCGAGCTCGTTGTCGAGGTCGGTGTCAAATAAGCTGCCGGCGTCCTCGCTCTCGGTGGAGTACTTGCGGGATCTCCTCGGCGGGGCCGGGCCGTTGGTGTTGTCCTCCTCCTCCTCGTCGTCGTCGCTGGTGAAGTTGTCGTCCGCCAGGATCAGGGCCGCCTCGGCCGGAGAGAGCTTGGACAGGTGGGAGCAGGAATGGCTGGAGGAGTTGCCGTATCCTCCATTGGAAGAAGATGCACCGGCCTTGTTCTTTCGGGTGAAGCTCGTCATCAGGGAGTTCTTCATCCTGGACGCGGCCTTGCCCTTGGGCCTCCACTTCCTCGGGAGGTCGTTGAGCTCGCGGCCGATGGCCGATTGGGTCAGGTGGGCCGGGGCGCCGGAGGAGGAGGAGGGGGGAAAGTCGAGCGCCGAGCTCGCGAAGCTCGCGACGCTCGAGGCGTCGTCCATCTCCGGGCCACGGTCGGTCCCGCCTCCCATGGAGCACAGATCGAACTCGGATCGCGCGTCGGAGCACACGCTCCGGCTCGTGCCGTCGTCGGCCCCGCCGGAGGACTTCCTGAAGCCGCCCTTGAAGCTGCGGAGGAGATTTCCGGGGGTGTTCCTCCGCCTGCTCCCCCCGGCCCTGCGACCACCTCCTACTATGGGATTGGTCGAGGGAGGGGGCGCCGAGCCGGGTCGCGGCGGGGGAATCGCGCCGCGAATGATCGCCCCTCCATCATCATCATCATCATCAGCGAGGTTCAATTCCTCGATGACTACGCGGACACCCTCGGACATGACCATGCTCCCCCCGAGGGATTCGCCCGGCGGGGGCGACGGCGTCTCGCGGGCTGTGGCGCAGGTCTCGTTGTCGCACGAGGCGTCGTTGAGCTTGAGCATGGTCAGGTCGAAGCTCGGCGCCGGGTGGTGGGGGTGCATTTGGTGGTGGCGGTGGTGGTGATCCGCCGAGGAGGTGGCTCGATCCTCCATTTTTATGTTGTCCGTCATGGCCTTCCGATGATACTTGAGATGAGTTCTCTTCCGCCCCCTAACTCTCAGCTTCGCAACTTCTTTGCCTGGCCTCAATTGCCCTCGAGTGCCCTGCCCAAGTCGTGATCAACGTTATTTTCGCAAGACCTCCAATTTTATGAAGCAAGTCGTAGTCGTATGTGGGGCACGGCTCCCTGTCCGCGCGGACAAGCAAGGTAGATATCGTAGCGACGATGAGAGCACGAGCGAGTGTGAGATTTTGACTTTTAGTCCGTGTAAATGACGGTAGATGACGGTGCACAGCAATACCATACGGTAACTGCATGTGGTCATGGTTGATATCATCGTCAATACGGGGACCTTCTCCTACATACAAAACACACAACAAAACACCGCAATATGCTGTCCCAGCATTGGCAAATCTGCGTGTTCAAATCTGTGAAAAGTACACTATGCAAATCACAGATTTGNTAGTGTACTTTTCGCAGATTTGAAAGCGCAGATTTGCCAATGCTGGGACAGCATAATGCACAACAAAGCGTGGTCATTTTTATGGGTCAATGCGACTCCGGCAATGGAACAGCTGCCACCTTTTCCCGAGAAAATTTCGTGATAAATAACTCGAGATAAAAATAACGTACGCAAATCATTCAACCGTAGCAAAGCAACGCAACAGAAATGTGCGTATTGTAGGTTGTGGTCGATTGACATCATCACCTGAGAACTCTTTGTAGGAATGCCAAGGTTGCATCGAAAGTGGCTTCCTTGAACCCGCGGACATCAGAGATTTCGGTAGCGATGTACATAATGCGTGGACGAAAACTGCTTCCGCTTCGCTTTTGGATCCATCTCTTCCATCGTTGTTCCATCGCGTGCTTTTCGTTCACGACATTCCCGACACATCGGCGCAGCGAGCTCGTTTTAACTCTACATGCAGGTAGGCAGGCATTCTCGAGCAGCTGCTGCCCGGATGCTTTTAGGGGAGCATGCTATCGCCTTTCCAAATGTTTGGTGGTTTTTTTGCCACTCGTCCGGCACCGCCTTCGATGGCGGCGCCTCACGAGCTCCCTTACCATCGCTCTCGCCCGCCGAGGACACGCGAGATAGAGGAGCCCTGGCGATCTCTGTCCAGATTTACATATTCATCGTCGACGCCGTGATAGGAAACGGATGCATCAGATAAAAAGACGACTCACGCTTTTTCAACATGCGCCGGACGCGTTCGATCCAAAGATAAAACTAAAATAATGTGTGAGGCCGATCGAGTGGCGGTCCCTACCTAGACCTCTCCCCTCCTCTCGGCGAGCCGTCGCTCGGGTCAGTGGTGCGTGGTTCAGGTGTCAGGGATCAGGGGGCAGGGCGAATCGTCGATGTTCATGTGCCCTTTGGTCTCCCTTGATGTGCCCCGTGTGAATCTCCGTGAATAACCTGCCAAGTGCAACTGGCTGGATGTATTGTATGGTGCATCTGTTGCTATCTTTAGTGCCCCGAAACTGTGTCCGGTTGGTTTCCTTCAGCGCGAAGGGCGAGCCACAAGTCTCCACAAGTCACCTCAACTTTTACTGGATAAACCCGTCCAAGCCGTATGTAGGTAGGTAGGTATGTAGATGATGGTGCACTGCATCAAGCAAGCTTGCTTGGCAAGTAAAACGTAACGTACAAAGGTGCAAGCCAAACGGCGAACGCACATCATCAACTACCCAGCAATCAAGTCGTACATATTGTATGTACCATACAATATCTACTCTATCTACAATAGCCAGATACCGTACGGCACATCAAGCTGACATCAAGTACATAATTGACCTACATCATACGTAGGTACATACCAAAACATGATCGGACACCACATAGAGAGGCTAGTTGCGTGGTAGAGAACGTGGTGGACATTCGAGGCTCGAACTCGAGCATCTACTCTGCCCTGTCGCATCGTTCAAAGGGGGCCTCGAGGCTTGGTTCGGCGGCAGCGAATTTGTTATTGTCTCTATTATTTCGTACTCTAGAGCTGAATGATCTGACGAATGTATTAGATTCTCTTGGGACCCAAAGGTATTCGATATTACGACTTCAGAGGAGTGACACAGAATACACTCAACACAGAAGCTCTAAGAAGAACAAAGTTGATGTCATAATGCTTCCTTGACCTGACGTGTCTCAATCCTTGCAATATTTGTCCAGAACTCGATCGTACATACCTCTATGTACCTACATATATATCCCGCATATTTACCGAAAGACACGGGCCTGCCCGGATATATTCAAACATGATTCGATTTTGAGAAAATCTGAGAAGAGAAAATACGAAAAATGCGAAATTAGTTGAGTTGGACCAATAAAATCTGATTGTATTGTCTAAATAGACTGTGGATAATTGTTGGTCGATTAGGTACGGTCTCACTGTTATTAGGAATTAGTATTGTTCCAAACGAATCTTATTATGTACTGTGATGTGACTTTGATGTGACCGACTTTCGGAGGCTTACAAAAAGACAAAAGATTCAGTACCGCTTGGTGATGAGTAACGTAACCCGCAATAACCTGCACTCAAATAGCCCGGGATAAAACCCTCGATTGTCATACAAGAGCTACTTTTCTAAAATAGAAAAAGAACTAAAAATGTAACCCGCCCAGTGGGAATGGACTCCCATTCTCAAAATCACCTGAAAAGCTTTGCATTTGTCAGCTCTACATACACCCAACTGATTCCCCGCTCTGTCCTCGTCATGCCAGTGGCATGTCTTTGTGTTATCGTACTAGCACCCATGTATGGGTGGTAGGCTCAAGAGAGCAGAGAGGCCGGATGGCTGAGGTGTAGATGAGATAAGTGGAAGTAAACACTGTGACTACAGTATGTACTGGTGTATCTACGCTGTGTCATGCTCCGACACCCTCCCGCATTTTGTTGCTAGAATAATCGTGGGTGTGATGATATTGATATGTACTCAAAGACCATACCAAATGATCATAGCCCAAGTAGGTGGCAGATCTGTCTCAAGCAAGGAATCTTCAGCCGAGCCGCTGCCGCCGCTGCGGAGTATCTAGTGTATGAATCGGGAATCAGCTTGATTTATACTGGATGCAACCAATATCTACGTAGGCGGTGTGCAAGCTAATTCCATCAAATTTAGTTGTTTCGATCTATTGCATGCATAGCTAGATATACTCAGATCTGCCTCACGTCATTGCCGATCCGCCATTTTGTAAAACATCGAGTTCGCAGCCGCACATCGGCATGTACACCTTCCTCATTTCAGGGAGGGCCGGGACACAGCTAGGGGGGTGCTAGAGCTAGAGAGGGGGAAAGTTGGTGGTCTGTACTCCTAAACTATGTGTAAAATAGATAGATGATTTGATGGCAGAGCGCAAACACAAACCACAAAATGCATTTGACTCGTGCACAAACACGAAACACAAGCACGAAATGCACCGAGCGTGTTGTGTTGGCTCAATCTCCATCTGCAGAGACACTGCCACCGGCCATACTGTCCACAGAATGGGGATACAACCATGGTCCAGGGCATCTAAGGTAGCCCTGAGACCGTCCTGTCATTTGATGTCCACGGAACTGTGGCTGGTGTGGTCTTCGGTTATCAAAACGATTGTCGATTGCTGTAGAATCAATTTGTCCCTAATCACGCCCCCACATGCACATGCATGGAGAAAAGGATTTGCAAGAGTGGTTTGGTGTGGCACAAATACAACCATGGTCCAAATCCAAAATGTTGAGAGGTCAATGTCCACTCTTTCCAGCTTATGGATATTGTGTTCAAGCGTCGTTTTTTGTGAAAACAACACAAAAATTGGACAAAAAATGGAGTCCGTTGCGAGCGCCCCACGGCGTGACAGCCCCAAACCAGGGACTGTGTGATAGCGCTGGACCTTGTCTGCCTCCTGATGACCTCAGACACAACGCATCAACCTATGACCAATTCAAGCTAAAATAAAATTACTTTAGACTCACACTAGCCTACCCCCCGATTATTCAGACCATTTGACGATGATTTGTCTACTCAGAGGCGGAGGAGGTGGAAGATATCACCGTCGGCTTGGGTTCTTTCGATCAACATGTTGACGATGTCGATCAAACTGACCTGCTGGTGTCCACCAGTGGTGGATGCTAGATCAATCCTACCCCACTGCCACTACGCAACCGCAACCATGCCGAGCTGACCTTATATGATCTAAAGGGGTAATTGAGGCTAGAGGCACCTCGGATAATTGGCAGAGGTGGAGAGGCGGCTGCGACAGAGAGTATAGACTCAACGATTGCAAGGAGAGGTGGTCACCATGGTTGCCATTGATTGTGTTGCTGTTGTCCCCAGTGTCAGTGCCGAGGTTGAAATTCTATTATTCCTGCATACAAATACAAAGAGGACATCATGCATCAAGTCCAGTGTTTCGTTCTAATTTTTACTTAGCAATATAGCAGAATGACTGTGAAAATCCACATGAAAAGTCCTGTGAATCATGACTGCATTTATTCATGCTTCCGGTTGCAGGAGAAATACACTGGGGAAATATACTCAACTTAACAGCTTTGATGCTATTGTGATCAACGAAAAATCAGGAATCGGCCCTCGAGTGCATCTACGCCTACGTACGTAGGAACAGTACGTTTTGTGTGCACACAAACAACAATCAACTCGAACCATGGTGGCCGCCTCCGCCGCTACCTCGTTGGCTTTGCCGTGGCCCCCTCCCCCAATACACAAATGATCTGAGGCTGAGGCGTCTCTAGCCTCAATTAGTACCTTGAGGCCATAAGGCCAGCTTGGAGTGGGAGCGGGACCGCGATAGTCAACGATCTACCTAGGTTTAGCCAGCGGGTCGCTTCGATTAACGTCATCGATGAACGATCAAAACTACCCGGGCCGACGGCTTTATCCTGCACCTCCTCCGACCCTGAGTAGCTGAATCATTGTAGACTGGGATGAATAATCGGGGGGTAGGCTGGGGGAGGAGTAAAATCTAGTTATCATAGTCATCTACCTAGTACATTAGGTAGGAGTTTGTCGTCGACGAGGTCCTAAACCACAATGCTTTGAACAATGGCCACTTCAATGGCTGCAGACGCAGAACGATGCGCTCACAGTTCCAAGGCCATCAGGAGGTATTCAAGGTGCAGGGCTATCCCTGGGTCCCCGGGCAGAGGATGCCGCACCTCAGGGCCCCGCAATACAGGCTCCTATTTTTTGTGCCTTTGTGCATGCTCCAAAGCTCATCATTGTTGCCACAGACACCCATGGCACCAATGGAGGGCATGAGATAGCAATGCTCCACCTGCTTGCTGACCCAGGGCCATCCGATGGCCCCACAGGGTGGGTGAGACCTGGTGAAAATGGCCCGATTTGGAGGGTGTCTCGGCAT
>JALLBE010000934.1:0-12563 GCA_036939795.1 Thalassiosira mediterranea
TAGATGGTAAGATGAAGTGAGCTAAGTAGGTAGGTTACGTATGTATATCCTGACAACCTTCAACCTTGCTCCCATCCCAACGACGATGGCGCCTACGATGGCCGCCTCGGCGTCGGTGCCCTCGCCACGCCCCTCCCGGCGGCCCCACGGTCGCGGAAGCAGCGGCCGACGTCGTCGTCCAATGCCCACCGCGTCGGCCTTGCCGGCGATCGCCGCGGTCCTTCTCCTCTCGGCCGCTACCACGCTCGCGACCACCACCACGTCGGCGACGGCGTCCGTCGAGGGCGACCGCCGAGGCCGAGGAGGTCGCCGCAATCTCAAGGTGGCCCCCCTGAACGTGTACCTCCTCGTCAAGGATCGATTCGACTCCGAGCGCGGAGAAGTCGAGCGCGCGGTCTTTCATTCGCTCGAGGCATTCGCCACGGGGGGAGAGAACGAGCTCGTCGGCGCGGAGACGGCGTTCGACCCCGGCACGAGGCCGAGCGGGTCGTACACGTACGGCTCCTTCTTCGAATCATTGCGCTCTCTCTCGGTGAGCGGCGTGCTGGGGGCGGCGTACCACAAAGACACCAACCCGTACGTGCCGGGATACAACAGGGCGAACGACGACTACGTCGACCGGCCCGACAACGACGCGTTCTACCTCGCCCAGGACGATCCGGGACATCGCAACAGCATCAAGTACGCGATCGTCAACGTCGCGCTGTTCCTGGCCAACGCGCACGCGGAGAGCATACGATTCGACGCCTGCGAGGAGCTCAACGGCATGCCGTACGGGGGGAAGCCTTCAAATCGGGGGGGCGGGATATCGCTGAAGGAATTGGGGGGTGCGGACGGACGATACTTTCCCATGTCCAACGCTTGCGGACAGCGAGGCAGATCGTACCGCGACGACTCCTGTCCGGTCGTGCTGGCCGGGAACGTAACGAGGGGCGAGGAGGACGAGGTGATCGACGCTTCCTGCCCGGTCGATCCCGACCAGGAGGTCACCGCCGTGCCCCACGCGAGGTACAATTACCGGTGGGGCCAGCCGAAGCCGGCGGGGGATCAGCCCCCCCCGCCCTTCGAGTGCCTGCCGAAGCTCAACGCCGAGGATTACGGAGGATATTGGGACGGGTACGACGTCGAATTCGTGCGGAGGGTGGCATACCCCAGCGGCATCGGGGCGATCGACGTGGAGTCCTGCTGTCACTGGGGACGGGGCTCCCTGATGACCCGCGGCACGTGCGGATTGGGTAGGTTGAATTATCACATGGGCGCCCGGGCGTACGGGGAGGGACGGCCGAGTCGGTATCCCCAGATAGACTTTTGCGAGGCGCCCGGCGTCATATGCGGGGCGAGCACGGCCCTGCTGAGCGGCGCGGCCTATCCGGAGCTGAGGACGCTGGTGGGGCTCTTCGAGTGGGTGGATAGGGTACAGAGCTACACGAGCGACGACGGGACGTGGAATTATCTAGAGAAGCTCAGGAGGTACGTCGACGGCAATTTCGACGAAAGGATGGAGGAGAGGTTCGTGGACGAGGTTTCCAGCATCGTGGTGCGGGGGTGCGAGGGGACGTACTGCTCGGATCTGACCGTACACTTCGCCGAGGAACGACGGAGGGTCTTCGCCAGGCTGGTGCACGACGTCTTCAACCTACGCGGCGATTGGCAGGGCGCTCCCCCCGCGCCCGCTCCCGTCGCGTACGACTTCGAACGCGCCCGGGGGTGGCTGAGCGCGCGTCGATCGAGGATCGAAGGCAACGTCTTGGTGTCGAGACGCGAGGACGTGCTGGATGGGGTGGCGTACTTCAGCAGGGACTTTCGGTTCGAGGACTTTTTGAACGCTCTACGGACGGCGTCGTACTATGGTGTGGCGAAGGACAGGCATTTCTTCTTGACGGACGTCGAGGAGGGATTGAGAGGGTTCAACGCAGGTATGTGAAAGACGTCAACAATTGCATTTCGTCGCTTGATTATGGTATGCTTGGTAGGAGTGTTTCCTGCCAGGACATCAGCGTATCTAACAAGAATGTTTCCCTCTGTTGAATTGCATTCGATTCCGCGCGTAGGGCTGGTCAATTTGGCGTTCTTTCTCGCCAATGCCATGGCCGAGTCCATAATAAACGACTCCTGCGATGAAGTGCACTGGGATGGGACTGGCGGTCGCTATAGCTTGGCGAATTCCTGTGGGGTGAGTCTAGCTTTTGATGTCGTATATTGTGTAATGTGTGCGGATATCTCGCACGTTTCGGAAGCTGGCTGTCCCATCTGAACAAAAGTTCCACACTTCATTGGTCGCAAACAGCAAAATGGAAGAGATTATGGCAGCGAGGTTTGGTAGGTGGTTGGCTCCAACTGTTTATGGACACTTCGCCCTTACTCAACTGACCAAAAATCTTCTCGTTCAGCCCTGCCTGGCAGTCATTCATGTCATGTGAAGTGCCTGTCGACGCAGAGATGGCAGCAAGCAAATCTTCGATAGCAGTGCCCCCATTCATGGTGGATCCCCAGCCACCGCCCTTTCAATGCAGTCCAGGTAATGCCACCGCGGGATACTATGACGTTGCAACGCAGACAACCGCCAACGGCACCCTGCCCAATGCGCACGGAAGAGACGACGTTGAAGCGTGCTGCCTATGGGGGAGAGGAACTTTACACACGCGAGGCTCGGTGAGTGTTCCATTCCAACATGGTTTTGCCGTTCAAGCGTTTCTCACGAATAGATGTGTTGATGCTCGTTTGTATCCCCGCCAATATCCCACGCAGTGCAATTACGGAAAGGTGAGCGAGGATAGTGCTTGAATGGTGGCTCGCCTGTAACAACTTTCTCCATCACAATTCTGTGTTTACTCATGCATCGCCGCCGCTCAATTTAGTTGAACTTTCACATTGGGTCCTTGGCAGCAGCGAACAACCGTCCCTCGCTGTATCCTGATGTTGACTTCTGCTCTGATCCATCACCAATCTGCTCCTCGAACGACACAGAAATGAGGTGGGGTGAGCGACTCTTTGCCCTTGTGATGATGTTTGAGGTCTCCGTTCTTGCCCATGCATGAACTCATTATTCTCTGCCTGCAGTGGTCGGTATGTTCGAGTGGATAGATCGCGTTCAGGACTACTACGACTCATCCAGAAAGTGGAGCTACATGGAGGAGTTGTACCGATTCGTGGACAGTGGCATGGAAGGCGACTTCTTCATTGATTCGGTGTCGAATATCATGGCAAGAGGTTGTCACGACGAGCCTTGTACGAGTTCGTATTCCATCGAGACTGATCGCTTCTTGTATGGCTTGGAGAGGCGGATGAACTTCAAGAATATCATTGTGAGTGATCGCTTAGTTCTTTGCTTTGTGTGTTCGACCTCTGAGCTGTAGTTGACAATTATGCTCTCGTAGAAACTCGTCTTTGAATTGCCAGTCACTCTAACAACAAACGAGGGGACGCCAATTGATTCGGATGGCAGTTTTCCATCGGTGGAAAGAACAAGGAGGCCGACGTTCAGTCCAACCCCGAAACCAACTCCAGTGCCTGTGCTTGACTTCTTCCCTGCCGTTACGATTGAAAAGGTGTCGCCCACTCAGTCTCCAGATGCTGCTTCCAGTGGCATCTCCTCCGCTCGTCCTACCGATCCTTTCGTACTTTCAAGGCCCACGGGCTCACCAATAGAGCTGTCGGACATTACGCAGTTCAATGATGGCAAAACGTACATCGTCAGCAACGATGCTACTTCCTTCCGAGATGAATCCCTTGTGGTGACAAAGGGCACTACGATGGTTATGGAAGATGGTGGATACATTGAAGCGCCTCTGAACACAGATTGGCCAGCCGTGCGGTGAGTTTCAGTTTCTTGGATCGCCAAACCCACGTCGTCAACGCGACAGCACTAGGTCTAATTCTGATTGTCCTGCTTTCAAGGATTTCTATTGGATCGAAATTCATTGGGAAAGGGGGTTATGTGAATGGAAGTTATGCAGATCCTTTATTACTCGAAGGTGACTATGAAGATGGTGGAGAGGCTATTCACGTGAACAATGGGCAGTCTGGCCCTGAGACGGCAAGCTATGCAGAATTTTATGAAGGAATGTATGTCATTGGAGGAGATGCACCTAATGGTATAGGCGGCAACGCACTTCATGGTAAGTATTTTGCCTTCTTTTTTCGGTGGCCCTTCCTTATACTGAAATTGACAAGCTTATTCTCATCTCCAATCAGTCAATGGGTTTGGCACGGAAACCGTTATTTACGGGGGTAACTTCATTGGAGGGACCGGCAGGTCTGATGATGGCCTCAGCCTTTACGTGTTGAATTCTGCGAATGCGCACGTCCGGGCTGGGTCATTTCAGGGAGAGATGAAAGTTGAAAGAAGTGCAAGCATTACATTTTATGGATGCTTTGAAAGGAATGATACTCAGGTGACTGGTATTTTCGAAGACGAGTCAGAGCTGGACGTCACGATCAGAACATTCTACGGTGGTGAAGTGATACTGATGCCAGTGAAGGAGCAAATATGTGAGACGGCACCATCAACGTCACCAACAAACTTCCCAACCAATTCGCCGAAACCGACTGTCCTTAGGCCAAATTTTGGGCAGAAGAAAACGTTCTCAATACATTTTGTGGTGGTAGCCGTGTTGCTGGCACTTGGGTTGAGTGTGTAGCTGCATGTGGTAATAGTTAACAGCAATATAATTTATAGCATAAACCGGAGTGGAGTTTTCTCATTGATGCCCCAGCGCATTTTCCACCACATGTTCAATATTTCCAAGCACCCTACCCCAATATGGATGTTCTCTGAGCCAAGACTCTAGCATTTCCTCGTTGTCATTCCCCGATGTGATGTGAGCGTCGCCTTTTTGGACCTTTCTATAATAACCGCCCGCAAAGTTTCTGGCACGTGCATGCTTCTCCTCAGGCCCCAACATCTCATCGTCAAATGCAAAATTCATGAAGTCCATCATCGTTTCCTCTGGATTGTGCTTGAAATCATCCATGGAAACAGTGTGGGTCAGAATCCTCCTCTCTGAAGGGTCCACATCAGCATAACGTCGCTCAAGCTGTTCGAACTTGATAACAGCACTGGTCATGCGAATGACGTCAGGGAAGATATTGGATGTGGCCATTGACAGGCCCTCCGTCTGGGGCGAGTTCCGCAGGTGGTCGTAGAAAAGCCAGTCGCCGGACCCCGGAAGAGTACGCCAATATTCGCGGCAAATGTCCATAAGGGACCGGAAATCGTCGCCGTACATGATTGGCTCGTCGACTATTTCCGGGCGCTCAAATGTCTCGCCAGCGAGGTTGATCCATTCGTCTCCATCCATGACAGGCCAACACGGATCCACATCCAGAACCCAATCCTCCGGCGTGGGATCCTGCCTGTGATAATTGTAGTTGCTGATCGCCAACGTAAAGGGATTCCGCACCATGTGAATTATCTTCACCCTCGATCCACGGCTCAGCAACTCCTCCACGAGGACGTCCACGTCGCAGAATAAGTCCGGCGACGTATTCACATAAATCTGACCGGGATATACGTGTACCCTGTTTGGGCATTTTGTCTCCCAGTTGTGCTTCCGCACTCCAAAAGGCGCACCGCGCACGGCCTCGAGGCCTTCGATGGAACCAAATCTCTTAGCCATTTTATTGGAAAGGTCGTGGCCTGCAATGTGTATGAGAGATATTAACGCAGGTTTGTTGGAGTAACAGTTGAGCTGATTGATCATGTACTCACCAGTCTTGTGATAGTGGATGATGACATACGCCCATTTTTCGTCTTCTTCTTCTCCATCCACATCCGAAGCTTGCCCGTCTCCCTCGTCAATACCCACGTCGCTTCGTAGCTCGACCGTTTTGGGATCAGTCACATCGTACAGGGAGGGTGAGCAGTTGATGCGACAACGTGAGCGACGCCGATCCAATAGAGATAGGTGGCGACGGAGCGAGGAAGATTCCTCTCGCCCTTTTCCGTGTCTTGGCAGCAAAATCACCGATACAAAGACTGTTGCAAGAACGAAAACAGATAGAAGTTCTCTCATGATGAACGTTCTCTGATAATCGAAGCCCCTTCCTCCAGCCTATCGAGCTCGATACTATCGTGTCCTCGTATCGTGGCGGCGATTTCGGAACGGTGGGCGAGTGTTTCAAACCATGTACGAGGGAGGAGACAGCAGCCGCGCGTGTGTCAGACGATGATCGGGGGCGCGTCTCAGTGGAGGCGTCGGAGGCGACGGAGGCGATGGTGCCAATCGGACGCCATGCATGAGAGACGACGACGACGCCAAAGGAAAAAGAAGTGGAAGTGATGGCGAGGTATCTACCTAGGAGGGCGAGGGGCGAGGGGCGGCGAGGGGCGGATCAAGGCGGATATGGATGGAGCGAGGGGAGGGCGGGGCGATGAAAATCCCGCATATCTTACGTAAAAAGAGAAATAGACATGGCTATGTATCAGATCCAAAGAAATGACCCATAAGTGACTCCAAAAATACGTGGGAATTAATATGAAAATCTTCTACATCCGGAGACATTGTAGATACGTATATATTACAAAACCCGGATTAGTCTTCTCGGGGGAAAACGTCATCCGCCCATGCCCATGCCCATGCCCATGCAAAAACCTACATGAACATGCCCATTGCGGAAATGTTCCAGCGGCACGCCCTCCGCGCAGTACCAGTGCGCCTACGAGTCGCCGCCGCCGCCGCCGCCGCTCCGTCCGGCCGTCGAGCCATGACCCCCTCCTCCTCCGCCGCCGCCGCCCCTCCGCGCCCGCCGTCCCTCTCCTTCGCGGATGTCACCCCCGACTCCATCCTAGCCGACGCCCTCGCCATCCGCTCCCGCTTCGAGGATGCCGTCGACGGCGTCAAGCAACGGCTCGAATACGGCCGGCCTCACTCTGGGCCTCACTCTCCGCATGGGCTTCGCTCCCCGTTCCTTCACGATCCCTTCGCCATGCTGAGCCTCGCCATCGGTAACGCTTCCGCGTCCTCCGCGCGCGTGACGCTTCCCTCCATGGTGCACGGGGACGCGGACGTGAGGGCGGCAAGCAACGAGGCGAAGGACGTGCTGAAGGACATGTTCGACGGGGCGCTGTCGGACGCCAAGCTGTACGAGGCGCTGGCGCTGGAGGAGGATCGGAGGAGCGAAGAAGGTGCGATCGAAGAAGCGGAGGAAGATGCGCGCTTTCGACGATACATTCTCCGCTCCCTCCGTCGAAACGGGTGCGGACTCTCGGGGGACGGGGGATCCGAAGCCCGGGCGGACGAGCGACGGAGGATCGAGGCGACCTGCACCGCGTTCTGCGCCGCCATCAACGAGTGTGACGACGTCGTCCGGCTCTCCGATGCGGATCTCGAGGGCGTCGACGATTTGGATCGCTTCCCGCGAGACGCGGAGGGGGGCGGGATGAGGAGGGTCGGGCTGAAGGCGCCCCACACGCTCCCCGTGCTCAAGTTCGCGACGAAGCCGGAAACGAGGCGTAGGGTCCTCGAGGCGACGTCGAGGAAGTGTCAGGAGGTCAACGCTTCCAGGTTCCTGGAGGTGCTGGACCTGCGGCATCGATGCGCGAGGGGGCTCGCGTACGAGAGCCACGCCCACTTCATGTGCGAGACGAAGATGGCGGGCGCGCCGGAGAGGGCGGAGGCATTCCTCGAGGAGATGGCGGAGGCGTACGAGCCGATACGGAGGCGGGAGATGGAGGCCCTCCTCGAGCTGAAGAGGAAGGACTTGGGAATTGATGATGATGATGATGTCTCGCTCGATCCGTGGGATGTCGCCTACTACGCGAGGATGCACAAGGCGGAATGCGCGGGAGTAGACGAGGCCGCCCTCAGGAAGTACTTTCCGTTGGAGCACGTGAAGGAGACGATACTCGCGATATACGAGGAGCTCCTCGGCCTGAAGTTCGAGCGCCTGCACGATGCCGAGGTCTGGCACGAGGACGCCGAGTGCTACGCCGTCCGCCCGTCGGAGGATGGGGCGGCGGGCGTCGTCCTGGGATACTTCTACCTGGACATCTTTCCCCGCGAGGGAAAGTACTCGCACCAGTGCGTGTATCCCCTGAGCCCGAGCTATGCCACCGCGGAGGAGGGGGGTGGGAAGGTGCTCCCCGCGTGCGTGAACATCGGCAACCTCACCCCGTCGAGGGTGGGCGCGCCCTCGTTGCTAATGTTCCGGGAGGTCGAGACGTTCTTTCACGAGTTCGGCCATCTCTGCCACTGCGTCCTGACGGAGGCCCGACACAGCGTGCACTCGTGGGCGTGGACCGCCGTGCCGTGGCCGGGGGGGGTCGAGCAGGACTTCCTCGAGGTTCCGTCCATGATGCTCGAGAACTTCGTCTGGCGTCCCGAGGTGCTGCGGAGGCTGTCCAGGCACGTGGACGACGGTTCGTCCCTCCCGGAATCGACCATCGCGGCGATCGGCGACTCGAGGTTCCACATGACGGGATACGGCAAGTGCAAGTATCTCGCCATGGCCATGTACGACTTGAAGGTTCACGGCGGTCCCGGGCCCTACTCGTTCGAGGGGAAGGATCACGATGCGGTGTCGCTCTACAATGAAATGATCGAGAAGTACACGGGAATCGCACCGATTCCTGACTCCTTCTCGGTTGCCTCTTGGTTTCATCTTATGATGGGGTGAGTCAGGACTTGATTGCTAGTATCTCCAAGTTTTGACACAACGCACTCACTAACGCCATCATTTTCGACTTCGATCTTTGTGCAGCTATGATGCAGGCTATTACAGTAAGCCAGAAGGACTGTTTGTTTTAGAAGCATATGCTCTTGTCCGCATATTGCGATTCAATGAACTTTATGTCGCCCCTCATGCATGCTGTTGATCCAATTCTGCAGGTTACATTTACTCTGAGACATTTGCTGCTGACCTTTTCAGCAAGTTCACCGATGCATCGATAGATGGCGGATCTGTCATTGACTGCAGTTTAGGTAAGAAGTACCGCGACGAAATTCTCTCCCCCTGTGCTACTGTAGACGGCGACATGATGCTTGAGAAGTTTTTAGGCCGGGCACCTTCGAAGGATGCATATTTTCGCCGCCTTTCACAATCCTGAAGGGGTCTACGGTGAACCAAAATCAGTTAGACATGGGCACATACACGAGCATTGAATTCAATGCATGTAATGTGGTGCACTATGGTAGCTGAGGTTTAGATCTAAGCCACCACCATTACGCAAGATCAAATGTTGCTCTACATCAGGAGATTATGTGCCCAACTGAAACTAATTGTGTTGGCTCTGCGGGACACCCTCTGGGGATACCTTCCTACGAAAACTAAATAATTATACATTACATGCCTGGCTTTTGGGTCCATAACGGTGTCATACTCGGTATATTCTCTTCTCGTGACTAGGATCCCTGTCAGCAAGTAGATCCTGTCAACAAGTAGTGTGTTGACTTCAATTTAATACTCTTCTGTGACCTTGACGCAGTCCTTCGCTGTGCTTGAAAAGCCAGAACACCGAACTTTCAGAGTCGCCCCGGGACCATCCCAGTCAGCGAAGACATCCTTCCAAGTTCTTCCATCCGGCAAGGGTTCGTACGCCTCGATGACTCTCCGGGCAGGCTCCACGAAGTCTTCAAGGAACATCCTTCCAAATCCTTCTTTGGTGCCGATGTTTCTGATCAAGGCAGATCCCTGCTCTGCAATCAACTTGGCAGCCTCGGGGTGCTTCTCGGCCCAGTCGAACTTCTCCTTCAGATCAGATAGGTCAGCTGCGACAGGGACATAGTGCACCCACGGCTTCATATGATCATGTATATAATCCTTGGTGGGGGTGACGTGGTGGAAGAGCAACCCAGGCATGGCGAGCTTCTGAATGGTTCCACTCCATGTCGTGCCTCCTCCGCCGCCAAGATCTATGTGGTACTTGTACTTGGCCAGATCCTCAAGCGACTTGTGCCCACCAATGGCCGGCATGCCGTACTCCTCAAATTTGTCGTACCTTTGCTCGTATGTGGCCCCGGGGCTGGGTCCCGTGAACTTGATGTCAACCCAGGGTATCGCAGTGCCTTCCTTGTCCTCCCCCTGAGCCCTCATCTCGTCCACATCTCGCTGTGCCTCGGCCGAGAGGACGACGCCCTGCCAGCGCGGATAGAGGTGAGGGTAAAAGTCCTTCATGACACGTAGCAGCGCAGCCTTCTTTTCCTCTGCATCATCGATTGACGTGACATCGCTTGTGATTTGGACGCCCCAGTAAGGCATCTGCTGTTGACCCTTTGTGAGGTGATTCAGGTATCCGAAGTCGGTCCCACGCCATATCACCTGGGGGATGAGATTCTACACGACGCAAACATGACACAAAATAATGAGCCCGATCGCAAAGTATGATGACATCAGATGTAAGTTCAGAACTGGGTCCTACCTCGAACTCGAGACCTTGTTCTTCACCAAATACCAGTTCTCCCTCAGGAGCGGGCTGCAACTGCGGGCAAACGTTGCCATCAAACATCATGTAACTCTTGAAGCACCGAAGATTGTGCGCCTCTGGCATGGGCATCGCTGTGAATAGGAGAAATCGCCTCGTTAGAAATGCTGCGTACCGTTCAAATGTTCATAATACTATCATGGTAGGGATCTTACCAATCATCTGTTTAAGGATCTCCGTGGACTTGTACACACTGCCGAAGTGAAGGATGGCGGGATCACGGTCCTTGGTCAAGCACTCGTAGTGGTTGGCGACGTGCGGGTAGTTCTCGAGACACTCGTTTCTCAGTTTGACATAATCACCAGAGGAGATTCCCACAGCTATTGGAAAACATGACAACAGGGCGTAGGAAGTTAGAAAGTAGGTCATGAAATCAGCCAACGGACCGAAGACCCCCCTATGACTAAAGGCGAGCACATCAACTGCTTCGTTTCCCCCTTGTCACTTCGGCGTTGGGGATTTGTGGGAGGGTCAACCGACAGAGACCAAACGGCAAAACAATACAGAGCTTGACCAGCTTCCTGAAAATTCAGTGCAGGAGCAAAACTCACCGAAGTCCGGGCTGCCAGGACCCTGGAACCTCTCAGGAAAGGTCTTCCTCAACAAAAACGCTGTAATTACGAAGCTGTTCACCGTCTTGGTGCAGCTGCTAGACCAAGTCTGTCCGTGGGGATAAGTGAACACAAATTCGTCCTCGTCCGGATCGTATATCATCGCGGCGTAGCCGCTGGTAAATTGCTTCGTGGCGTCGAGGATATCCTCCAGTCCGTACGGAAGGAGATCCAATTGGGGATGACTGTTGAAGGCCTCGGCGACGACGTGATTCATGGCCTTCGTCAGGCCATTTCGCTTCTTCTTCCTCTTCGTCATGCCGTGTCCGGTCTCCTCGAGCCAGTCGGGTAGGGTCAGCTCATGATACGCATCGGAATCCTCTCGGCTCGAAATGGCCTCGAGGATGCGGTGGAACCGACTGTCGTCTTCCTCCTCGATGGAGGAGGAGCGCGGCGAGAGCGAGCGGCCCGAACCCTGCCAGACGTCGGGAACGCGACCGTCCCGTCTGTTGAGGAGGGCGGTGGAGACGAAGAGCGCGGCGGCTCCCACCGCCGCGAGGCGGAGGACGTCACGCTTGCGTCTCTTGTCGGCCGTGGCGGCGATCATCGTCGTCGTTTCAATGAGTCCACGAGCCCGAAGACGCTATTCGACCTCGAGTGGAATACCCTTCTCCCTTCTACCCATGGTTGGCAGTTCAGCAAAACCGCTTCACACACCACACACGTGCCACACAATACACAAGCACGCCGCACGTCGAGATTCGTTGCAAACCCAATGTAAAAATTACGATACCCGTTGATACCCGCCCAGCCATCCACAATCCACATCTCCCACATGACATGGGTTCCAGGTAGGTACATACCTACATCGATCATACATACCTACTTGAGATGACCAATGACCGGCTACGTATCTCTGTGAGTTCGTGATTGTATTTTTCAAGCCAACGGAATCAGTACTATTAATCCGGTCAGTTCAAATGGTACTAAATATATATGTATGTACCTGGAAGCAAACACGAGTTAATCCGATGTCGAAAGAAATGTCTTCGGGAAGATGACCTTGTCCATATGTCGAGTCTCCGTACCTTGTGGTCATTACATGTGTTTCGCATTATTTATGGGGTCTTAACAAATCCTGGTGTTATTTGGTACGAAAAAATTTGATTCACATTATAAATTAGTTCAAATATTTTGTCAGTGTCATTCACCCCATAATAAATTCATTTCTACAGATGTTCATAGGGGTGAAGTATCATGTTCTAGTTATCGTTTTTTATGTGGACTGGCTTTGAGCTACAGAAGGTAGAATAGCATGCTGTTCGAGAAACGCCGGCCATCTTTGACCAAAGGGCTTGACTAATAGAATACCCAGATAATTTTTAAATAAGAGAGTTGTATATCTTTGTACTTCTTTGAAGTTCTTCAATGGCCAAGTGACAGTCATATTGCGCCGTACTTAACGATATTTAAGATGGTCCAACCTTTTCCCTATGTACGTAGGTATGCATGCATGCACCCTCAATGAATATGCTCATACCAGTGGGAAACCATATTATTTACAGGGGGTTGGGCCAGATTTACATCGTTCG